>VDFB02117638.1:0-29897 GCA_007258455.2 Sequoia sempervirens
CTTCGGCCGTGAGTCTCATCAGCCCATTTGAGATACAACAAATCTCTCATTGAGGGGCTTAATGCTCGATCACACATAGTAAACTTCAGTTCCCACTTCTCAGGATAGACATTACACACACGAGTTGAACTGGGTGTTACCCTTTCCAGTTAACTCGAAGTTGTCATCACATGCATATCTATTCTGAGACTCGCCCTTCACACTTGGAGTTTTATTTAGGGTTTTACGTTAACTGATGTTAGTCTTCCAGTTAACTTTCTTTCAATAAGGACGTGCATGCTCGCACAATTGTCCATTTTTAGATTAGATGTTTCAGTCAAACTGAGGGTAGTTTCCCAGTTGACTGTATAGTTTACTTAATTAGGGTTTGGCGCATTACTTGCATGCATTGCAAGAACTGTAGATGACACAAGGTGATTTTAGGGTTCCCTACACCTTGATGTATATAAATAAGAGCTTACGCTCATTTGTAAATAACTTTTGCTTGAGAGAGAAATATATGCTGTGCCCACCTTGCCCTCAATATTGCTCTTTTTCGTATTTGTTCATGTGTCTTCACTATTGCAATTGATTGTTATACCACATAGGGTTTCAAAAGATTGTGATGCTGAATTCTTTCCATAGATTAGATATATCTGTTTGAACATCTTTATCATTGAAATCAATTGTTATACCACCTAGGGTTCCAAAAGATTAAGGTGATAAGGCTGTTTTGTGTTAATTTACCATTGTGATCGATCGTTATACCACCTAGGGTTTCGAGAAGTTGCAGCGATAAATCTGTTTTGTGAATCTTTATCAATATAATTGAAGGTTATACCACCTAGGGTTTCGTGAGATTATAAAGATAAAGGCTGTTTTGTGAAGGCTTTGCTGATTCGATCAAGTGTTATACCACCTAGGGTTTCATAAGATCGTCTTGGTAAATTCTTAAATCTGTTGTGCCCAATAAGTTGGTTTAGATTGAGATGATAGTTGTGCCCACCTTGCCTTCAAGTAGAGAGTCTAAACCCGCTTATCGTCAGATAGTCAAACCTTGCTCCGTTTCCTCTTGCTCTGTTTTCCTGAGGAGATTGGATAGATATAAGTTGTAGTTTAGTTGATTTGCAAAACCAGAGAAAACTCAGCTGCAACGTAAAAGTTCTTTCAAGAAAGTCTTGTGCCTCTAGCAGCTGAAACAAAAAGACAGGAAGTAGTTTTAGCTTATTTTTCCTTTGCAAAGTATATTTGTCAAAGTACATCGAGGGAGCTTCCCCTCCATAATTCGAAGAGCACTCATTGCGCAGTGTGCATAGGCTGTTCATAACAACTTGTACTCCAGAGGTGTTAGTTGTTACGCCACACATTTGTAAGGCATTAGACATTAGCATTAGATTTGGAGATCAGACTAAAGAGTAGAGCAGAGTAGACATTTTGCTTGATAGTTTAGCATAGTGTGGAGAAGAAAGAAAGTTTTCCCTTTGAAAACTTTTGTAGAGATTGTTGTGTAAAACTTTCATGATAATAGATCTTTTGATTGATGGTGGAATTCGCCTTTGTCATGGATAGCTAGCAAGGTCTCTTCATCCTTTCGGATCCAAGTAGCATAATTTTCATCTCATGCAAGTAGTTTACTTTGATGTGTGGTGTTTTATTGAGGTAGCTTCATTTCATTCCATACCACTAGCAGCTTGTTGATGACAAATTCGCCTTGCGTGGTCTATTGGAAATTATCTTGAGTTTAACTTCGATTGTGATTTGTATACTTATATGCATCGTCCTGATGGTATATGTATGCTAAATTGTAATCTGAATATCTTTTGCTATCCCTTTGAAGATTGCACCAATTTTGCTGAAGCTGTCCGACGGGAGGCTAGGTGAAATTCGGTTGAAGTCTATTGAAATCGAGCTCCACATATCCTGCATTTAGGATAGAATTTAGAACTACCTCTCCCTTACACTCATTTACTTTCCGCACATTTCTGGTTAGCTTTTGGAAAACGTACTTATTGTCAAATTATCCACATTATACGAATCCGTTCCAATCATCCATTTACTGTTAACTGCAAGAATCCTGAACAATTGTGTAAGTCCCCTCGTGAAAACAGCAATTCACATCAAACCAACTGAGGGTATTCCAAGTATTTCGGAACCTTGGAGTTGAACGTGCGAACTTTCTCGCAATCTTAGCGCACGGAATACTTTGATCAAGAGAGAATGGAGTAGCCTTCGGAAAATTTCGTTTTGCTGATTGGTGCGGTCACAATAATCACATCAACAGGAAGATCGTCAAAAACATTTTGTTCTTCATCCTCTAAATTGTTCTCAGCCATAAGCTGACACAAACCTCTTCCACGAACTAATTTAGTAGGCTTGATTTCAATATCATATTGTTGAATCTTAGCTACCCAATTACCTCTTTTTGAACCAAAATCTTGCTGTGTCAGGATAGACTTGACTGCTGTATCAGGAACTAGAACAATTGTATGTGAATTTAGAATATAGAATCTGAAATATTTTACTGCTTTTACTACAGCAAAAGCGTTCTTCTCCATTAAGGAGTACTTAAGCTCATGAGCTTTCAAAGGACAACTCATAAAAGCAATGCTAGATTCAATCCCTTCTTGATTTTTCTGCATGAGAATTGCAGACATAGTATGTAGAAACCCTAGTTTCCCCGAAATCTCTGTGTCTGATTGTTTTAATGCTTTTCTGAAGGTTTTCTGATTTGTCTTTTCGTTTTTGAGGATTTCGCTTGTTTTGATCATAAATGTAAAGAATGCTATTTTTCTAATAATTGATAATAAATTTAAATAAAATAAATTATCACTTGAAACTATAGAAGCAATAGCGAATAAGGAAGCCAGACTATTATTTAATCTCCAGTAACGATTACAAAGAAGATCTACTGACATGCAAATAGGAAAGGGATGACTTTTAATGAAAACCTGGAGATTTCAGCTTGCTGGTAATCAACTTGAACTGGTACGGCTGACATGCAAATCCACTTCTTCCCCTGTCTGAAGATGCTGAATGATGCCTGTACTGTGGAAGGTTTGACTGGTGAAGACAGAAGTCCACTATGAGAGGCGATTTGCTTCCATGGTAACTACGTCCTTTTTGTGAAAGGTACAGCCTGTACAGTACAGATCTGTACGGCTGAGACAGCAGTAAAGGACTTGGTACGGATCCTTTCCCTAGCCTCCAAAATGACAAAGAATGGGCGCCAAGGTTTGCAGTAAGCTCCCAGATGAAAACTATGTTGAAACAATGCTTCCTCAGGTGAAAATATGCCCTTTCCAAGGATGTACGGCCTGGGTACAAACAGTACGGCCCTGTAACACAGCAGCAAATAAAATAAAATGTACGGCTTTCTCTCTCTAGTGTCTCTGGTTGCATAGAACATGTGCGCCTAGTCTGCAAGAAGCCTTCTGGACAAAGAATTCTCTGTAAACTCTGTATATTTATTTCCTGTGAAGCTCAACGATTTCTTCTGGATGAAGAAATCCCACGACTGCAGTAAATCGGGTGATATCTCACACCCTCTGAACTGATTCCATGGAGATGGCTCGTTCTCCAACGAATACGAACTCGAAACCCTAAAGCTTCTGTTCTCCGACAAAGACTGGCAAATTTTCCATTCATCAAGTGTAATAATCCCTCTCCTTTCAAGGCAAATGCACTCTTATGCTAAAAAGTGCGATTTCCTTAAAGATAGGGAAATATTAAATATTTGACATTTTAATTCTTTTAATTTTCAATAGTTCTCCGTCAAATACTTTATTATAATTTAATAGTCAAATTGGCCCTTTTTAATGTTGGGCGCACCCCTCAAGGCAATCACTTAAATTATAATTAAAAATTATAACTTTATATTATAAACCATTAAATAATTAATATTTAATCAATATAATTAAATATTAATATTTTTTCCCGTTACTTGTCCGTTTCCTGTTCCGTCTGATGCTGACGAACTCTGAAGTGATTCCGGATGCCGCCAAAGCCATACTGCTAAAAATAGCAGTGGTCCCACACTGCCCGCCAGGAACTGCTAAAAATAGCAATTCCTCAAAAAGTCTCTGATCGAGCCCAAACGAAAGCCAATTGACCAGAACTGGCAATCTGACGCCGAGCCAAGCTCCGAAACGACCCTCTAACCACTCTGTCAGCCTACGAGGGTCTCATGATAGGCCAATCTCACGATCACTGATGCTCGCCACAAACGGGGACATGACATAGTATGCTCAGAAGCATAACTATACATTTTGAAATCTTTCGTATAATCAGGACAAACCAGTGCTGGTGCATGAGCGATTGCATCCTTAATTTCTAATAAAGTAGCTCTTCCTTCAGCATTCCAACGGAAAGTGGTCTTCCCTTTCATCATATCAATGATATGACGAGTTTTCTCAGCAAAATCAGACCCAAATCTTCTCAAGAAATTAATTTTTCCAAAGAAAGAATGAATTGCAGTCTTGTTGGCTGGTAAAGAACGATTTTGAATAGACTTTGAATTGCTTGGCTACATCCAAGTTGGCACTTTTCTTCCTAAACTTATTTTGCATTGTGATTAAAGAGCTGCCAACAACGTTTGTGGCCTCCTATAGGAATTTTTCCATATCTTTAGCTCTCGTGTTGATGGTGATTGCCAATTAATTCCATCTGGTAGTCAATAGGTTGCATTTGGACTTTGGGCTTCTCTATGAGGGGAGTGAAGTGTGTGAAGTGCATTGCATCACACACTAGGTCATACTTTGTTTTCACCCTCTTTGTGGTAGGGACATCTTGCTTCATTTTTTCTCTTTGATTCCATTATTTGTGTGATGGCTTGGATTTGGATCATCAATTGTTGGTATAGGGTGGCGTAACTTATAACCATCACACTATGAGGCAATTGGGCAGCCCCCATGGAAAAGATTGGCATTGTGTGGCCAATTTGTTGTGTAGCTGTAGAAAGGGTGATTATTTGGGGTTTGGGAAGTGGCCTAGGTAGGGTGGGTAAAGGTGGTTGTGAATCCAAGGCCTAGGGAGGTGGCATGATAGGCACTTGAAAGGTGGGAAGGTAATAGCCTCCAATTGATGGGAATTTAGATATATGGCCAGCTAGCATAAGCTGTCATGGATAATAGACTTGAGGAGGGTATCAAAATGGTAAGAGTGGCTACACATACTATTGCTATAGGGGAAGTTGCGAAGTTTTGGGAGCTAGTCTTTGGTGGAGAGAATTGAAATATTCTGAACCAGTTTTTTTCACTTTTTTTATTACAATAAGCAATGCAACACACATCCGTTAGGGTTAGCACTTAAACCAAAACGATGCGGAATACAACTCTAACCAAGAATGTACACCAGGATCCCGAGTTGGGCAAGGTGTGAGCATATGGTCAGAGGATCTCAGTGCATGCTGAAAGAGTAACTCTAACCAAGAATGTGTCCAAGGTGGACAAACATATGGTCAGAGGATCCCTACGAACTACAATTGCTGAAAGTAAACTCGATGCCAAGAATGTGCTATCCAACCCAGGGTGGGAATGGAGCTACCATATGGCGGAGATGCTACAAACTACAATGCAATTCAAATGTAAATAGGCGGCAAGCCAGCCTCTTCCACTTATTCAGTGGGTATTATAAAAACATGAAGAGAGATATTAAGATATGCTGACAGTACTACTGTTCAGCTTATAAAGTAATAGGAAGTGCCTGCAAGAACAAGGATTAGAAGCTCTTCAATTGCTGGAAAAGTAAATGTGACCTCCATAAGGCTTAATATGACTTCCTAACACCAACCCTTCACCAAAATGCAATTTACTCAAATCTGATATGACAGACCAGCAGCTTGAATGACAGACTAGCAGCTTGCATGTCTTTATAAATTTCAGATGATCTGCAGTCTATATTATATCTCTTGTTGCTCATTCTATTCTCTATTTCCTTCCTCCTTCTATACATATCTCATTCTTTCCCTTTTTATATCTTCACATTCAAATGAGAAGATGTATCTTCTGAAAAGAGACATTCATTAGAAGAGACACAACCTTTTGAAATGATTGTTGCCTTTGAAAACTAATTCCAAACCTTTTTAATTTCTATTTTATTGTCCTCTGCACACTATTGATAGATTACCTTTTTATATCTTCATTCCTTTACTCTTCTATTTTCTTCTTAAAATCTGATGTGTAGTTCCTATCCCCTTTCTTTTTCTTCCACTCCTTATTTTATATCCTTATACCTCCATGAAGAGAGGCATCTCTTTGAATAGAGATAACCCCACAAATGGACATGACTTTTAGTAAAACATTCCTTAATGATATCTCAAATTATATTCATTTTATTATTTAAATGTGTATATTTTAATATTTATAATTATGAATAATATTTATAATATCATCTCTTAATAATTATTTATATTAATTGATTTTATTGTGTTATATTAATTTGATACATTTTTAGTATTTATTTAATTATTTAAATTGCCATTATTTATAATTTTATATTTCATAATTATCTTGTTTTAATCCCTTGTCTCTTTCCTTGCTCCATTTATTTCTTTCAATATATATTATTATATTTTATATTATAATAATATTTAAATTATTAGGATTCATATTTTAATGTTTACGATATTATCTTTGATAATTTAATTATAATATTATCTTTGTGATAATTATAATTACTAATGTTTATATTTTTATTATGTTTTTATCTTATTTAATTATTATCTTAATGTTGAGATTCTGAGGACATGACAGCTCTTCTTTGGTTTGGTTTTGTTCCCTTTCTGAATGCGATCTTGTCTGAAGTGCTTCTTGAAAAATGTAGAATCATTTCCACATGGGCCACATACTGAGATGTTAGCTTTTGTTTCTTTTTTAAGGCATATACTTCCCTTGTGAGTTTGTTGTTAAACTGAACTATTTTTATTTTTATTTTGAAGCAATATAACATGCATTTCTCTAAAAAAATAAAAATAAAAATTGTTGTCCTTTAATTGGGTCCCAAACATATATGTTGATGGACAATTGGATTATTGATTCACTATGGATCTCACTAAGTTGCATTGCATTTCAATTTTTTTGTTAATACTGGGTTTATCTCTCCAGTATATTCAAGATATCCACACAGATAAATGTCCAAGAGTGCTGCTTATTTTGCAAAAAAATAGTATAGCCAATATTTGACTGGGATTTTAAGAAATATACTAGTATATTGTATTTTTCAGTAAATGATGCCCAGTTTTGGTTAAAATGTTCTCTGTTATTTGGTCTTGGTTATATTGTAAGCCTAACTTAAGTGTGGTGTATTTACAGGTCAAAATGCTAACAGAAGCTTGGGAGTATTCATCAGCCGACCAATTTTTGCAATGTCTTCCACTGCATCATATCCTATAAATGATTATACTTTTCTAACATTAGTTGCCTGTGATTTCAGTACTCCATGGTTCAAATTATTGTTTCAGTTATTATACAGTTTGGTAAAGACATTGATTTTGAAATTGAGCCTTTTTAGGTTAACTTGTATTTTATTAATCTAAAACTAGTTTTACTTTTTAAGTTGATCCCTTAACTTATGTGTACATGTTCATGGCCTTGTAAATGCCTTGCTTGCACCTCTGTATGCTGGTGCAGTGGTAATTTCTAACTTAGTCGTTATGGAATAAAAAGTCCTTGGATGAACTGATTAATATTTTTTATTTTCTTGCTGATCTTGAGAATTTTCTTGGCTTTAATATCGATCCTAGAACCTGCTTTTTTTGTGTCTGATTAAGTAAAAAAGTTGGTTTGTTGATCCATTCTGAAATTATTTTTCCAGCTGATCTTGACTTCTTTTACTTTTTACCCTTTTCATTTGTGTATACAATGTTGAAGGTTGAATTCATGCCAAAGTTCAGCGTGAGGGGAATATGGCAGAAATGGCGTGAATCATACCCAACTGCTGGAATCAAGGCTGAAAATGCAATAACTGTGTTTACTGGGGTAAGCCAAGCTCCTTCATTGCTATCCCAGGATAAATATTCTGACTCGATATAGTTCATGGGATAAACTGTTTCTTTTGTGGATACATTCTTCATTTTCTTTTACATATGTAACATTTGATGCTCATGTGAACTTCCTTGTATTCAAGTTACATCCCTATTACAGAATAATTGTTGTAACAAAAGATGCACCTTAAAGTTGAAGTTTATGGATAGATTAAGACACTACTAATATCAGACTTTATTTTTAACATAACTAACTCTGATTCAATTTTTTTTGGCATTGGGAAAGAGACCTTTAGCTGTTTCTTGTAATCAAGACCAAAGAAAGTGATGTATCACCTGAGGTAGATAAAGAAACACATTATGCCTATACAAACTGTTGGCGTAAAATCTAACACCTCTGGAGTGCAGGTTTGTATGGACAGCTATGTACACTACGCAATGAGTGCTCTTCAAATTAGGAGGGGAAGCTCCCTCGTTGTGCTGGAATGCGTGAAAAGAGAAGTAATCTAAGTCCTATCTTTTTGTTCTCAGCTGGAAGAGGCACAAGGTTAAGAAAACCAAGAACGTTGCAACTAAGGATTTTCTGGTTTCGCAGATCATTAACTACAACTAAGCTAACTACTTTAAATTTATCCAGTTTCCTCAAGAAAACAGAGCATGAGGAAATGGAGCAGGGATGACTATCGGACGATAAACGAGTTTAGACTCTCTACTTGAAGGCAAGGTGGCGCAACTATCATCTCAATCTAAACAAGCTTATTGGGCACAAAACAGATTTAAGAATTCACCAAGATGATCTTATGAAACCCTGTGTGGCATAACACTTGATCAAAATAGTAAAAACTTCACAAAACAGCCTTTATCATTACAATCTCACGAAACCCTATGTGGCATAACCCTTGATTATAATGATAAAGATTCACGAAACAGATTTATCACCGTAATTTTTCGAAACCCTATGTGGCATAACGATTGATCACAATGGTAAATTACACAAAACAGATTTATCATCACAATCTCTTGAAACCCTAATGTGGCATAACAATTGATCACAATGGTAAAGATGTTCGAAACAGATTTATCTAAACTAAGGGAAGGATTTACCATGACAATCTTATGAAACCCTGTGTGGCATAACACTTGATCAAAATAGCAAAGACTTCTCAATACAAATTTATCATCACAATCTCACGAAACCCTATTTGGCATAACACTCGATTATAATGATAAAAGATTCACAAAATAGAAAGAATCCACCATTACAATTGCATGAAACCCTATGTGGCATAACACTTAATCATAATAGCGAAGACACATGAACAAATACCAAAAGAGCAATATTGAGGGCAAGGTAGGCGCAGCATATATTTCTCCCTCAAGCAAAAGTTAATTACAAATGAGCAAAAGCTCTTATTTATATACATCAAGGTGTAGGTAACCCTAAAATCACCTTGAGTTCACTCTTGTCTAAATGCATGCAAGATATGCGCCAAACCCTAATGAAGTAAACTATACAGATTAACTGAGCTACCATCAGTTACTGGTACAAATAACCTATGGACAATGTGCAAGCATGCACGTCCTTATTTAAAGCAAAGTTAACGGCCACTACCTTATTCGGAAACCTAACCCTAACTCCCCGTGTTGATAATTCCAAGGATGAGATAAGCATGTGTTAAATCACAAGTAACTCAAGACTGAAAGTCAGTTAATTGCTGCTCATGACTCAACCCTCGAAATTAACTGCAGGTTCCAACTGGCAGATCACTCCATGTCAACGCGGTCTAACACTTCGAACAGGAACTCGTCAACTTCTCTGTCTTCTGGCACTTTGATTCTGTCTAAAGCGATAATCTGTCTCTTCAGTTCTTTGTCACTTTCTTTGACAGTGTGCACGCCATCTTTACAATTTTCAGTCGCTTTTCTGGAACTGGCTGAAATTACTGAAAAGTGATCCAAAATCTCCATCAAGATATCAAGAACATGCTTCTGAAACTCAGTTTGCACAACCTCGAGATCAGCGTAGGTACCATTTTTATGAAGATAATGGCACAGTATCTGAGTGACTTTGGCGGCTCCATAAATGGAGTAATCTCTGTTCCTTTTGCAGCTTAACGCTTCATTGTCAGTGGCTCCGATGAAAACCTAAATTAAGACTGATTTGGTCTTGAATTCAATCTACGTGAATTGCATTCTGAAAAACTCGCCCGTTGACTGTGAACACGGCTATGTTCTGACAACTTTCTCCAGAAAGCTAAAATGGCATTGGTGAGGCTAAAAATACCCTGTCGGAGGATAATTTTCACCAAAAATTTTGAGACATGGGTTTTGTCCGGAAAATGATTCTAAGACAACCCACAATGTCAGAATTGCGAAAACACATCGTTTAGCTTGACATGCGAAGATTCTTCAATCGAGAATTACGGGGGTTTTTAGAGCTTCCCAGGGCAATTTTTCTTGAGAAAATCTGGAACATGGGTTTTGTGCACAACGGAATTCTGAACAAACGCAGATGATGAGATTTTCAAAAATATGTGATTCAAGCCCACATGCAAAGAAATTCTCGGAAAAAAAGCACAGAGCTTCAGAATGAAGGCTGCGGGGCAATTTTCTCGAAAAAATCTAAGACGTGGGTCTTGCTGCAAATGCTGAAATATGAGAACCCAGATGATCAGATTCTGAATATGTGTTGAATTTCTTTGACATGCGAAGAAAGTACCTAAGGTGAGAAATAGAAGAAATAAGACAGAAGATAGAAAGTTTTGCTTGTCTGCTTCTGAAAAATCTGCCAATCTCCTCTCTGGAACTTGATGAAACTTGCATGCAAAGTGAAAATAAAGTCTAGAATCGCCTTCTTCTGAACAATCTGAACTCGTTGCTTCGAAGAACACTGAATTCGGACACCTGTAGTACCTTTAGCTTGCTGGTCGCTCAAAAAGAATATGAACTTTAGAGCAAAAGATGATGAAATAATGGACGCCATTGCTGAAATAAATAGACTTTCATCTTTGAAATTCGCACAAGGCACTTAAAGCTTGAAAAATGGTGCTTGGCTTGTGATTGGACCCCAACTTAGTTAACTGAAACAAAGATAAGCTAAATAAAGCACCATGCTTTAGGGTTTTCCCTTCTCAATCTTCAGTTAACAAATTCATGCGAATTTGACTTTAGTTGACAATTCTTGTTGAATTCGCCATCTTCACACTTGCTTTAAATTCACAATTTAGAACTAAAGCGTCCCTTTTGAGAACTTCAGTTGACAATCTTTGTTGAAAAGAATTCGCCAATTTCATGCTTTAAACAATTCTAAAAATAGTGACCCTTTTCAATCTTCAGTTGGCCTTCAAAAATGCGCCAACTTCACACTTATGCTTCAATTCTAAAAATAGCAACCCTTTTGGAACTTCAGTTGTCTTTCCTTGAAAAGTGCGTAGCTTCACAAATTAATGCTTCATCAAAATATGGCGTCCCTTCTTGAACTCCAGTTGACACTTAATGAAGCGCCATCTTCACTAAAATCTTCACAATTGCAACTAAATTCGCCATGCATGTGAACTTCAGTTGACATTCAGTGATAATCTTCAGTTAAGTGAACATGCAATCAAGTTAACTCGACATGCAAGATAGTTAATTGAACATGCAAACTAGTTAACTCGACATGCGAATTGAAAGATCACTCAACATGCCAATATATGAACTGAAGATGACAACCCAAAAAACGTTTAGTCTAACTGCAGTCAGAACTCCAGTTAAGGCGTCCATTCAACTCTCTTTCGAAAATTCAATTTTGAACTCTCAAGCGAATTCCAGACTTAGACAAATTTCATGAAAATTTAAGCTAAAACCTCTGCCGGGACCTCTGTTCATCCTCTGACACTGGTTGACTGACTTCTCCGATTGGCTGGCTGACAGGTGCATTGCAAAGCTGAGTAAAAACTGATCAAAAGATATCTTGAGACTGGATGCCATAAAACTGACATCTGAAGGCTCAAAAATCCAAGCGCCTTTTTCAAAAGCTGCACTTTTCCTCAGACTTAGTCAAATTTTGACTTCTGCATTTTGTACGAAGGGAAAAATAAATCCTTCATAACTTCTGTTTTATCAACTTTCAGGACTGGATCTCAGATTCACTGCGGAGCTGACCTCATTCTGCATAATAGCTGCAAAGGCACATTTCTCCAGAAAACATCATCTGAAGGGTGAAAAACAAGGGCGCCTTTTTGAGAAACTGCTCTTTTCACTCCAGACTTAGCCATTTCTGGAAACGACAAAAATAATATAAAAACTCCCACTGCGAGCTGCTAAGTCATCATCTGAACTGACGGAGACAGGCAACGGAAAGCTGATCGTAACACGGACATACTAAATATCTGAAATCATCAGAAAGAAAGCATTAAAGGCCTGAAAAGCTTAGGAGCCTTTCTCAAAATGTGCTCTTTTGCTTTTTCCTCTGATATTCTGACTAAGATTTGACCCCACGTTTGACCTCAGGTTCAGGCACTTCAGCAACTCAGATTCACCCACTTACGGATGCGTCGCAAAGTTTGAACAAATGTGAGATAAACATCTTGGGTGGCATTTAGCCAAAAACTTACATTTGGCACCTCAAAAAGATGGGCGCCTTTTCCAAAAGCTGCACTTTTTCTCAGTGTTAGCCAATTCTCGTTTCCCTCTCGTTTTGCACTGTATCTTCCGTAACTCGAACAAAATAGGTCCGTTTGACAAACTTGATAGCTCACTGCGAAGCTGACATGATGCCGGACAAATGTCTGCTGGAGGTGACAAACCCTAAAAACAGGATTTGGGCCCCTAAAAGATAGGGCGCCTATTTGAAAATGTGCTCCCTTCTCCAGAGATAGAAAATTTTGATATTTTTCGTTCAAATTTTCATTTTCCTTAAATCTCTTCAGTAACAGACTGACATGACACTGACACCAACTCCATATTTAAAAACCCCAAAAACGACCTTCTGACATCACTTCAACAAAAATAAGACTCGATTAAGCAAAATGCCTTAGTGAAGCAAAAATTTTGGTTTTGGGTACAACACAAACAAAATAATTAATGTTGAAATTTATCTGCAATTTACTGCCAAATATTGAAGTGTGCAAATGAACTTGTGGTTCTTGACAGCATATATTAGATGCCATGTGATGGCATGGTTGAGGTTCAAATGAAATATGCCTTGGTAGATATAACCAAAAACACTGTTTTGAACATTTGACATTTCGTCAAATGGTTGGCATGTAATCTGGTCTAAGACTGATTTCTGAGTGTGTATGTGTTGTTTGAAGCCTTGTTGGAGTGCTTAATGTTGCCAAATTAAAAAGAACATGTATAGAAATGGTAAACAAAGATTGCATAAACATATAACATGAATTCCACTTCAAAAGTTGCCTTTATTCAATCTATATCAGGTCTGATATAAAGTTATCAAAGCTGTAACAACACTATTACACCCCATACAAATGAAAGATTTATATTCTCAACATGCCAAGAACATACCTGATGATAGTTTGATGGTTTTCTTGACAATACAACTCCAAATAAACTTGATGTGGCTGATCCAAACCTTGAAACAAGACCAATATGAACTTTAGTAACCAACTATAGGCATGTCAACAATGGCCGAACTGAATTTGCGCCTTAGTGGTCTGAAAACCCTGATTTCCAGCTAGAGATTGACTGAAAATGACACCCAAATAGTACGGCCAGTTGGTGAATGCACTGAAATGACAATATTTACTAATAAGAAGCCCCAATTTGCAATTATATTCTGATAACTCACCGCTACAATCAATTCTAAATGCAAATTAACCTGTGATGACCAATGATGGTCAAATGGAAACCCTAGGTAGACTTCCCTATTTTGTGAATTGGGTTTTCGTCCAATTCACTATCCTCCAAGGGATTTCGTCCTCAAAAGATCTGTATGTTGCTAAAACCCTCTTCCAAAGCTCAAACCTGCAATTTGCTTTTATCAAAATGAGAATAGAATGCCCAAAAATGAGCCCAACATGTTGCTTTATAACCTCCCATGAGTTTTTTTAATAAAAGTCAATAAAATAATCCTCCTCAAGAGCTTGAGGGTCTTTCTTCATCAAAAGAAAGGGCCACTTTTTAAAAACAACTTTGAGTTACTAGGATGGGGGCACTTTTTCACTATTCCCTTTATAATTTTCTGTTACTATTCACTTTTTACTATTCCATTAAAGCAAACTTTAATATTTCCAATTTATTCCTGGATTTATCAACTGAACTCCAAACTGAAAGGCTCGTAAAGCTCCCAGCTAAGCTCCATAGCCCTCGGTTGGGTCCCCTAACCATTTTGTTGACCTATAGGAATCCTAATAGTAGGCCAACCTCCGCTATAGTCTGAGCTGCCTAAGGAAGGGACATTACATCAAACTTCAAACAAATCAACTATCAAGCTCTCAGCCACTTTCTGGGTGCATGGAACAATTTGCAATATCTGGAAAAACAAATGATGGAGACATAAGAGAATACTGATTCAATTAATGTGCTAGGGAACTCATATAGAGACCATATGGAAGAAAGTAATAATACATAATTTCTGATTTCTGATTTATTTGAAACTTAGATTACAAGACACAAAAGTTAGCCCATATAACCTTCTTGACCTTGGTTTGTCAAGTTGTATGCATTGATTTATTGCAAGGATCTACACCTCATCAGGTCAACAGCAATGGCAATCACCTAGATAACCCGTTTTCTTTTCTCGTTTGTGATATTTAAATTTATTGCTTATGTTTGTTTCTGAGAGAATAACCCAAGGGAAGATAAAGCAACTCAGATTCCAGCAATTACAATATTGCCACTGTTGAATTGATTCCTTTCCTATACAACTATAGATGGATAGATTATGCTACAAGTTGAAAAATCTTTAAGACATGTCCCATATTTTTACTTAGGATATGTAGGATGTATCTGCAAATGAAATATGTCTCCCAAAAAGATGCATTTGATGGCCCTTGAGAAGGATGATCATCCTTTTTTACACAAAATAAATGTTTACATATGGTGGAGAGAACTATCAGTCACCTTCAATCTGCCCAACATCTTTTTTCATGCGAGAGAGGGGCAGCCACCTTTTCTCAGTCCAATGCCAGTATTAGCAGTGGGAGAAGGGAGGGTAGTCCTTTCTCCTCCCTCCATGTATCTTTGTGGTTGAAGAATAAGGGAGGACTATCTAATAAAAGGAATTTTGACATCATTTTCCTCCACTTCTAACCATATATTTGCTATTGTCTTTGCCTATTTTTATACTAAATTTCATGTGTTTAGGTGTTAGTAGCACTTATTTAGAATACCAGAGGGTAATTAAAATGTCCTATTGTTAAGGACTTCAAGCTAATTAATTGCTAATCAACTTAAATTGACGTTTATTATCATTAACCAACGATACAAAAATCCTACTTTATATTCCGACATTTTTGTTTTCATTCATTTTCCCATCATTCATCTTTTGTTTACATTAGACTTTGTTTGATTGGGTAGATAAAGTATGAATAGGACCTTCTACTTGCCTAAAACTAAGACATGTTAAAGTGAAGTTTCTTAAGTGCATGACAAATTTATGGAGAAAATCATAGACCTACAAGAGAAAAAATGCACCTCCTTGGAATTACTCATAATGGTTTGAATAAAAAGAAGGAAAAATTGCAACAAAGAGGAAGCCACAACCCACAAAAAGAAATGCAACTTCATACAAATGATCTCCTGTTTGGTTAGGAGTCCTGAGTGCTTGCAGAGGTCACATGGAGGCCTAAACGGGGTCATGGGAACCCTTTTTCTAGCCACCGTCCAAGATTTGAAAGTTTATATAAAGAATAGGGTTACCGTTTATTAAATTAGAACTCTAGCTGGTGATGTGAGTAAGGAAAAATCAGGACCTTTTTTGTTGGCCATAATTTGGAAGATATAAGGAGTTATTACTGCTGTAGCAGATGTAACAAAAGGCAGAAATCTATACACACCAATGGTGTTCAGAATTTTAGGACACAAATAATTACTACAGTTGTACTTGCATTTTCAAGAGTATTTATACTCAGACCAATATCATTTGCAAACAAATAAAACTCATTTTGAAGTCAGAAAATAAGTTTTCAATATTGTATGTATTTTTTATTTTATATCAGCTTATATTAGTATTCCTATGTATATTTATCAGTTGATAAGAAATTCGTATCAGAAATTTTATACCAACAAAGGTTGTATTTGCCAATTATTTGTGAAATTGTTAATGTAGGACAACTGTTTGCCAAAATGCCTTTGATATTAAAGATAGTGCATTTGTTCTACATTATAAGACTCATAAATGTTGTCATGTCCCTGATTTGGAGGCAGATTAATTTAATTAATTAAGTCGTCCAAATATTGTTATTTCATAAGGATGATTGATAGATTAATTAAATTAAATTAAATATTAAATTAATTATTTATAAAGTTATCCTAAAAATACAATATCACAGGTGACTTTATATTTAATTAATTTAATAATTAAAGTGACTAAAAATAAAATAATATCAAAAAGTCACTTAATGACATAAAATACTATTTTATTCTAGAAGCTTCTTGGAGAGGCATTATAAAAAGTATATAAGAAGCTCATTGCTAGTCATTCAAGCACACTTGAATTTTATTACTTCTTACATGCCTGAGTGGTAGAAAGAGAGCTTGAATGCTTTCATTGCCTGAGGGTTTGAAGACTCTAAGGTACCAATTTCGGTTGTGAAATATCAACCCTAGTTGGATGGTGGAGGGAGATACTTCAGTCTTTCTCATTGAGATAATTGTAGCCATTGGAGAACATTTTTGGAGAAGTTTGGTGAGTTATTTGAGGTTTGTAATTTTGTTTAAATCTGCAGACCAGCCATGGGAGGAATTGCATTTTCATTCATTGCTCTTCACTAAGGGGACATAATTTTCTGGGTATTGGAGGGATCACTTTCTCTTGCGAAGATAATCATTTCTACAATAATTTTGGAGGCCAATACTACTGCATTTATTTATACGAAAAGTTGCCAGGCAAGGGCAGGGGTGGCTTTGCTAGAGGGGCGATTTCATCAAGGAAGCCACAATAAATTCAAGGAAAAATCAGAGGTTGTTGTCTTCTCATCTACTGTTCATTTCCAACCTCAGAATCAGGTTCCTTTTGATGTTTATACATATATTTGCATTGTAAGTCTGCATGCTAAGTCTGACAATTGTTGGCAGCCATTGGAGCCTTTGTATGAGCAAGTTTGTAATAAGAAATCAGTCATTGGCATACATGTTGCAAACAAATTTTGTAATAGGTCTGATTGCATATCAGTTTCAGCTTGTAATCATTTACATATCATTGCAATATCATTTGGAAGCATAAGGAGTTTGGATGCAAATTGTATGACAAAATGTCTTATTGCTGTAGGTGCACATTTTCATAAGTAGTTGTCTTTTATATGCATAAGAAAATACAAAAATATATTGCATTTCATTTCAGTCCATTTGCTATTTGTTTAGTATCTTTTAGAAGGCACTTAAATATCATTTGCATCACTCAAAAGCTATCCAAATCAAACTGAAAATTCAAAACAAGTTCAAACTTTACATGCCAACTGTTTGACGAAATGTCCAAGACCTCAAAAGTGGAAAAACAAGTCAGATTTCGCCAAGGACATTACAAATGTTGAATGATTTTCATGTTCCACCATCTATTTGACGAAATTCCTGTGAGCTAAAATTCAAAAAATTGCAAGTGTGTTAATTTTTTTTGGGTAGGGACATTACATTGTAAGCAACCTTACCAATTTCATAAAATAGAATTCATCTTTTCATTTCATTGCATATAGTTTAGCTACTATCCTTTATAAGACAACTCTTTAGTCACCCTAACCTAGATTCACTCCACTCATGGCTCATCCATTGAAATAAGCATCATTGTAATGTCCCCTTCTTCGACCTAGGAGTTTGGGAAGGACCCTTTGAAATATACCGAGCCAAATTTTTTCGTTTTTCAAGTAATAGATTACCAATTACAAACAGTGCACCCGTTAAGGTTAGATGGATAAACCCAAACGTGCAAGAAAACAACTCTAACCAGAATGGCGCCGATGATGGCGAGCATTGGTCAGAGGATCTTCTACTCTAAATACAGAAAGGAACTCAACGTCAAGTATGTGCTACCCAATCCAATGCGGAGTGAGGGGCGACCATATGACGGAGTGAATTACAGAAAGCAAAGCTCGAAATGAAAATGCTGAAAGCTGAAACTACTCAACACCCAGAATGTGCTTACTCACCCAGAATGGGAAGTAGCTACCATAGGGCGGAGTTTATAACTATTTCACTAGGATTGAAAGCAAGAACGTGAAGTACAATTAATGACAAAGCAATATTAAAGGATACTGGTCAGTACTACTGCCAGTTTACAATATATAACTATTGCCTGCAATGTCAATATATTAAATTCTCTTTCCAGATAGAGTATTCAACATTAATTCTGCTACAAGCTCAAAGGAAACTACAATGCCAATTACAAATCAGAATGTTGCAGATTGCTAGACTGTCACAAACAGATCTGCACTTAAAGCATAAGACCAGCAGCTTACAAAATATTCAAATGCTCATAACTCACCAACAACTTGCCCAAATGACACGTTTTCTGAAGCACACTACTCCCAGCAAGATGGCGCTCAAGCTGATACCAGAAAACAGACTCTAAATGCAGCTAATGATTTAATGCACAAATCCCAATGCTGAAAAAGGTACGACCCAGCTGAATAAATCGATTTCCCTTTAAAAATTGCAGACTCCACTATAAATTCTAAGAACTGGAGAATATTGGCGCCCTTTACAAACTCAACTATTGATGCAATACCCAGAACTATATTTTTTGTCTTTTTCGAGATATGATTAAAACATGAAATCTGCTGTCTAAACAATGCAATTTCCAGAACTTGACTAATATGCAAAAACAGAAATCTAGAGATTCGAAATGCAGATTACAATGCACAATATTCAATAACTCACAAACTAAACTAAGAATCACCACTTGATGTTGTCTTGCAAACACGAAGCGATGCCAGAGCTAGGAGGCCTTCATTCCTCGAAGCGATTCCAGAGCCAATCCGGCAGCATAACAGTATAGTCATCCAAAGATGAAGAAATGATGCACAAGACTTCTTTTTATAAGTTTCGTTTGACTCCACGAAACCCTAAAATCCAACTCAAAGTTCAAACCCTAACTCTTCCTTCAATATGGCGTCCTTTTCACCTTTAGCTCAATAATCATATTTTAATTAAAACATCACCTTGATAAATGCGCCCCAATTAATTTGCTTTGACTTAGGAGAACTCATCAAATATTAAATATAACTTTAATGAAGGCGCCACCCTTTGAGTCCACCTTTTAAAATAACATTAAGTCATTCGACTAGGCCAAGGTGATAAATAACATTTTAATTATAATGTTATTTTTAAGTGAAATGAGCTCGACTTCCCAGAACTGCATTCTGAAGCCCAAAACTGAATACGCCACTTGAGTCAACTGAAGGGGAAAATCAACTGCCTGATACCATCCTGTTTACTGCCAAAAATAGAATTTACTAAAAATAGTAAATTCCAGAAAATGCTCTGAATGCCGAGATGAACATACCCCTGCAAAGCTCTCTGAAAACCCAAAAAGAATCCGCCATTGAATCCATCATCTCTGAGCAATGACCTCCTCAAAAATAGGAAACCCTAATTTAACTTCCGACTAGCCTTCGGGTTCCCAAAGAAAGGCCAACGGTCACATGAATGATCAGGTTTGAGAAGGGGACATTACACCCTTGGCCTATTCCATTCCCGTAGGCTAATTTAGAGTTTTGGAAAGGGAAATTAATTAATTAAATAAGGTTGTCTCAATTTATTATTTTTTAGGCAACTTGTATTGGATTAATTATGTTTATTTTAATATTATAAAGTGACTTAAGGGTCAAAAGTGAAATAATATAAAGTCACTTTATGAGGACCTAAAAGGATTCTTTATTTAAAAGTGAATTTTAAATTAACTTTGTTGGCGTTTAAATTCGCACCTTTGGTATGCGTATTTGAAACGGACAGCTATGCACAGATAAAATGCTCTTCAAATTAGGAGGGGAAGCTCCCTCTTGCTGATGGTTTTGAAAGAAAGTAAACTAAAACTAAGTTGCCTATCTTTTTGATCAGCTTAGAGCACAAGGTTTATTAAACACAAACGCCGCAGCTGAGATTTTCTGATTTATGACCTTCAAATTTCTTCATTAGCTCCTCTTCTACAGATGATTTCTTTGAATCTAGCGCTCCGGGCATCGGATCGACTGAAGACTATGCTCATCGCGAAGCTGACGAAATATGAAGAGGGGTCTTCTGGAACGATCTTCGCCAAAAAGTGGGTTTTAACCCCTCAAAAGTTTGGGCGCCCATCTTGGCTGGGGGCGCCCACTTTCACCAGACTTAGTTTATTTTTGATTTTTTTTGTGTTTGCTTCTGAAACTTGGTTCTCAGCCTTCGTCGGACCCCTTGTTTAGCTCCTCGTATCTGGTGACTGTGGACTCCGATTGACGTGCTGGATGTCTCGTTGGAAAGCTAAATCAACCGTGAAGAGATCATATTAGTCACTTGTCTGCAGATTCATCTGTTAGGGCCCTTGAAAACTTTGGCGCCCATCTTGACTGGGGGCGCCCACCTTCTCCAGACTTAACCATTTTTTCATGATTTTCGTATTCCTGTCTGAAATCTTCATTCTGGACCTTCGTCTTCGATCTGAATTTGCCGGAAGACGACCAGTTGAATATGCTGACGAAGACAGGCATCGCGAAGTTGGGCAAAATCTGAAGAGATTGATCACTTTGACAAACCCTAACTGCTGAATTAGGCCCTTCAAAAAACTGGGCGCCCTTCTTGACTGGGGGCGCCCACTTTGTCAACACTTAGTCAATTTTGATATTTTTCAAATTCTTCACTCTGTTTTCCTTGTGAATCCCTCCTGTTCGTCGTCGAATCCCAGATGACTGAATGATTTGTTGATTGCGCCGTTGGATTCGCTGCGAAGCTGACAGAAAAGTGAGGAAGTCTGACTGGAGGTTTGAAACCCTAATTTTATCATATGATGCTCTAAAAAGATGGGCACCCTTTCTTCACTGGGGCGCCCATGTCTGGCAGTGTTAGAAAATTTTCATCATTTTTTCAACTTCTTCCTCGTTCTTTGCGCATGTTCATCATCTTGCCTTCTGCTGAGAGTTTGAATGCTGAAACTGTCGCCTGGCAGCTGACTGACCTCCATTGATGACCATGGAACTCCTGATATGCTTCTGAAAAAGCATAATAGACCCAGTAGGGAAAAATTGATTATTTTTAGATTCTGACTGCACCAGCCTGATATGGACATATTTTGAGCCAGTCAAAATCAGTTCGGACCCTGTCAAGAAGCCAGTTCGGCAAGAGCCCGTTCAGCCGGAACCTTCAAGAGTTGCAGTTGAATCACCCATGCCATTGGAGACACGTTCTCCAAGTATACAGGAAGTTTCTTTATTTGTTGATCAAAGAGATGCATTGAATCAGGTGCAAGCGGTACAGGAAAATAATCAGCCACCACGGAGAGTCAGTTGGCCAGAGCGTCAACGCACCTGCTAGAGATGATCATCAAGATGATGAGGGGACTGCTACTGACCCTCAGTTTCAACAAGAGTTAGAGACGGCTTTGGAGGATGATGATATAGTTTCAGGAGCTGCTCAGCTACTTGAGGACGATGAGCCTCACCAGAATGATGTAGAAGTTGAACAAGTTCGAGAAGTAGAGGCACAAGAACAACAGCCATTTGATATATAGTATACAGTCCCAGATTGGCTCAGAGATAGGATGAGGAGAAGCCCCAGTGAAGAGATTGATCCAGCAGTTGAAATGGAAGATTTTTTGAATAGAATCAACGCACCTCCACAGAAGAAGAGAGCACAAAAAATTTCAAAGATTTCGATTGATGAGGATGGTTCCTGCACCCTTCACGTGGCAGTGCCACAGGTTGATTGTGATCGAGATGAAGCAGTGCCAGAAAACTACGTTGTCACCACTTTGGAGTTAGGATGCCTCACAGATGCACAGATTGTAGAAGAATGTGATAACTCCTACCTCGCCCTCAAGGACAGATTATTTAAAAAGGAAGGAAAGTACAAGAAGTTGAAAAGAGAGCAGAAGACCTTGATAGGATATGTGCAGCAGCTGTCTCGTCCTCGTGGGCAGGAGATTCCTGTGATAGAACTTCCAGCGGAGATACCTAGAGAGTTGATTAGTGGCTTGCTGGAGCTAGGGAAGATGGCACAGGAGGCAGACAAGTGGGTCACAGGAGTTCGTGTTGAGACAGAGAAGTTTATGGAAAACCTTGCTTACGCTTTCCAGCAGGCTTCCAGTATTTTGGCACAGATGGAGGCAGTTGATTAGGCTTGTGGCGATGCTTCTGTTTATCAGAGCAAGGTTATTCAGCGTCTTGAGGCATTGAGACATGTTCCTTTGCGGTTGCTGATTGATGGAGGGGTCATTCAGGAGAATGACAGGGATGGCTTTTCTAGATGGTATTCTTCAGCAATCACGGGACGTGGTTTCTTCGACGCAGCACAGGCGGATTCAACTAGAGTACGGAAAGCTATGGCCAATATCATTGATGGAGTCCATAATACTTTCGAGGCCATATTTGCTAGGCGGTTGAATCCAGATGAGGTGACTGTTGATAATTTGAGGGGTAGGCTGGTGCTTTTCTTTTCAGAGGTGAAGACCTTCGTACAAGATGACTTTGAGAACACTTCTACTTTCTCCACCTTGATCCAGAGCACGTAGGATTCCTTAGTTGCTTGGAGAAAATCTTGTGTAAGGTGTTGTACCCAAAACCAAAATTTTTGCTTCACTAAGGCATTTTGCTTAATTGAGTCTTAATCTTGTTAAAGTGTTGTCAAATGGTCGTTTTTGGGGTTTTCAAATATGGAGTTGGTGTCAGTACTATGTCAGTCTGTTACCGAAGAGATTTAAGAAAAGTGAAAATTTGAAAGAAAAACATCAAAATTTTCTCTCTGGAGAAGGGAGCACATTCTGAAATAGGCACCCTATCTTTTAGGGGCCCAAATCCTGTTTTTAGGGTTTGTCACCTCCAGCAGACATTTATCCGGCATCACGTCAGCCTTGCAGTGAGCTATCAAGCCTGTCAAACGGACCTGTTTTGTTCGAGTTACGGAAGATACAGTGCAAATCGAGGCGAAAGCAAGAATTGACTAACACTGGAGAAAAGCGCAGCTTTTCAGAAAGGCGCTCATCTTTTTGAGGTGCCAGATGTAGGTTTTTGGCTGAATGCCACCCAAGATGTTTATCTCACATTTGTTCGAGCTTCGCGACGCATCCGTCAGAGGGTGAATCTGAGTTGCTGAAACTCTTGAACTGGAGGCCAAATGTTGGGTCAAATCTTAGTCAAAATATCAGAAGAAAGAGCAAAAGAGCACATTTTGAGAAAGGCGCCCAAGCTTTTCAAGCCTTTAATGCCTTCTTTCTAATGATTTCAGATATTCAATGTGTCCGTGTTACGTTCAGCTTTCCGTTGCCTGTCTCCGTTAGATCAGAAGATGTATCAGCAGCTCGCAGTCGAGGTTTTTATATTATTTTTGTCGTTTCCAGAAATGGCTTAGTCTGGAATCAAAAGAGCAACTTTTGAAAGGGGCGCTCTTGTTTTTCACCCCTCAGATGATGTTTTCTGGGGAAATGTGCCTTTGCAGCCGTCGTGCAGAACGAGCTTAGCTTCGCAGTGAACCTGAGATCCAGTCCTAAAAATGAGTAAATCAGAAGTTATGAAGGATTTTGTTTTTCCCTTCATTCGAGATACAGAAGTTGAAATTTGACTAAGTCAGGGAAAAAGCGCAGCTTTTGAAAAAGGCGCTTGGATTTTTGAGTCTTCAGATGTCAGTTTTATGACGTGCAGTCTCGAGATATCATTTGATCAGTTTTTACTCAGCTTTGCAATGCACCTGTCAGCCAGCCAATCGGAGAAGTCAGTCAACCAGTGTCAGAGGATGAACAGAGGTCCCGGCAGAGGTTTTAGCTTAAATTTTCATGAAATTTGGCTAAGTCTGGAATTTGCTTGAGAGTTCAAAGTTGAATTTTCGGAAGAGAGTTGAATGGATGCCTTAACTGGAGTTCTGACTGCAGTTAGACTAAACGTTTTCTGGGTTGTCATCTTTAGTTCGTTTATTGGCATGTGGAGTGATCTTTCAATTTGCATGTCGAGTTAACTAGTTTGCATGTTCAGTTAACTTGATTGCATGTTAAGTTTAACTGAAGTTTATTACTAAAAGTCAACTGAAGTTTGCATGCATGACGATTTTGGTCAAAATTGTGAAGATTTTAGTGAAGATGGCGCTTCATCAAATATCAACTGAAGTTCAAAAGGGACGAATTGAAGCATGAAGCATTGTTTTGTGAAGCATGAAGCATTTTTAATGAAGTATGGCGAATTTGAAGTTGATAACTTCACTCATGAAAAGGGTCGCTATATTTAGTTTTTGAAAAGTGAAGCATGAATTGGTGAAGATGGCGCACTTTTCAAGGGAATGGCAACTTTAGTTTGAAAAGGGTTGCTATTTTTAGATTATATTTTATTAAAGCATGAAGTTGGCGCATTCTTGAAGGCCAAACTGAACTTCCAAAAGGCTAGCTATTTTTAGCATATTTATTGCATGAAGATGGCGAATTTCTCTTTGCAATCAAATTTGCTAACTGAAGTTATCTAAAGGGCACGCCTTAGGTCAATTTGATGAATCCAAAGCAAGGTTGAAGATGGCGAACTTGATAAAGATGCTAACTGAAGCTAAAGTCGCATGGTTAAGTTTAACTGAAGACTTGAAAGGCAAACCCTAAAGCACGTCCACTTATTGAGCTTGTTCGAGTTTCAGTTAACTATAATGAGGACCAATTAGAAGCCAAGCGCCATTTTAATGCATGCTTTATTTAGTACGAATTTTCTTTGATAAAATTCTATATATTTCAAAGATGGCGTCCATTTTTGCATCATCTTTTGCTCTGAAGCTTGTATTCTTTTGAGCGACCAGCAAGCTTAAGGTGATTCAGGAGTCCGTTTTCAGCGTTCTTCGAAGCTACGAGCTCAGATTCTTCAGAGGAAGTCAATTCTAGACTTTATTTCCACTTTGCATGCAGGTTTTATAAAGATTCGAAGAAGAGATTTGCAGATTTTTCAGAAGCAGACAAGCAAAACTTTCTATCTTCTGTCTTATTTCTTCTATTTCTCACCTTAGGTACTTTCTTCGCATGCCAGAGTAATTCAACACATTTTCAGAATTTGATCATCTGGGTTCTCATATTTCAGCGTTTGCAACAAGACCCACTTCTTAGATTTTTTCGAGAAAATCGCCCCGTAGTCTTCATTCTGAAGCTCTGAGCCTTTTTCCGAGAATTTCTTTGCATGTGGGCTTAAATCACATTTTTTCGAGAATCCAGCTATCTGGGTTTGTTCAGAATTCAGTTGTGCACAAAACCCATGTTCCAGAATTTCTTCGAAAATTTCTTCTGTCAGAAGCTATTTTTAGCCTTGTTCAGAGTTTTTCAGAAAGTTCTTCAAGCATATTCGACTTTACAGTCAAAAGTCATCATTTTCAAAATGCAGTTCAATCTCATTGATTACAAGGTGAAATCAGTCCTTATACATAATTTCACCAAGACTTCAGATACGGACCTAAATCATGTTTATCCAGTGGTCAATCTGAGCAGTTTAGAAGGTGTTAGCAACAATTCGATGAGGAATCTTGAGCGTTCCGGGTTGCTGGCAGCGGCATCCATTCCTGTTTCTATCTTCGATCTTGAGTTCGTACTTGCTTGCATTAAGCATTATGACTCGTCTTCACGACAGATCAGATCGGTTGATGGAAGAGTGGTTTGCAGTCTCAAGCCGAAGGACATAGAGAAATGTTTTGCTATTCCTCCTCGTTCAGATAACTTTACTGTTGATCTTGAAGCCTGTGAGAAGATATGGGATGCTGATCATCAACGTTCGCAGAGAAAAGTTGCTCAGAAATGGTTGACAATTCAGAAAACTAACTTGCCTAAGAAGGTTGGTCGTGGTGAATTTAAAGCGGAAGTTGCTGTTTTGATAACCTTACTCAATCGAGTTACCGGTCAATCAGATGCTAACACTTTCCGTCCATGGATGTTTTACCTGATTACCAGAATCCTTGATGGCACAGAGCGTTTTGACTGGGCTATGTTGATTAGTGACTGCTTACATCAGCAGATTACTAACTTTCTCAAGTATCACGAGTTTCATATGATATCCTATTTGGTCTACTTGGTTGCATTTCAAGGTAGTTTCAAACTTCTTAAAACCAATGGTACTCTCGGTGTTCAGCGTATTCATGAGTATTATCCACAGCTAGAGTTTTCTCATTCTGAGCAGGATTTCCGAGTAGTGAATGATCACTTTTCCATGAGAACCGTAAGAGATCTTGATGATGAGATGCATATTCGTATTTCAGCCGAAGCCAAATCAGCAATGGAGACTTGGGCAGATTGGTTCATACAGTTTCCCACTTTCACATACATCCGAGTTTATGGTTATGTTGGAGAGCCTCTGATGTTGCCAAGATATCCGTCAGACAGGATTGTCTTTATGGAGTTCCTCAGGCAAATGCAGCATGTTCACTTCTTTCTTCGTAGTCGTCATAAGACTGCGGCAAATTTTCCATTCTCATTGGGAATTTTCACATGTGATGCGACGACAGCGTATGTCTACTGAGATAGAAAGGTTCAAATTCAAGCCTTATACTGAGAGACGTTCCTATGATCCTCTCGGTCATTATGCAAATCGGTTAGAGCGAGGGATTGCACATGCGCCAACACTTGAAGATTTCTGGGCAAATTGTGAAGATGAATTTGAGGTTCGTCGTCGTCATTATTGTAGACTTACTGTTGGACAGCTCTCTGATTACTTGTCAGAAGATGTTGATGGTTTGTCCGATGATGATGGAGAAGTTCTTCTCAATTCTTATGTTAAGGATCAAGTTGCTAGGCAGCCACTTCGCTCACCTGATTGGTATGCTAAGGAGAATACTTCTATTGAAGAGGTTTCTAGATCAGTTATTAAGACCAGCAAGTTATTCTTGGAGAGTAAACGAACACGGAAGTCAGTTCCTGTAACAGAGCCGCCAAAGGATTTCTCGTCATTGCCTTCTACTTCTAGAGCAAAACCCAGAGTCAAGGCTATTATCATACCTCCTGAAGGGGTTAGACTCAGTGGAAACACAGGGAAAAGAGCTACTGGTAAAAGGAAACAGAAACAGATTGAGAATATTCCTGAGGTTCCAGTAGAGACAGTTATTCAAATTGAGCCTCACGTTTCACTTCCTAGTTCACCTCACGTTTCGCCTATTGACATAGAATCTGAGCCTGAGACACCAGTTCAAGCCGGAGACAACTGAACCACCACAGGTGGATACATCAGGGACAGTCTCTCCGCGAATTGAAAATATTGTTCAGTCTTGTTGGCTCGAAAAGTCTTTGGGAGGACAGAGGCGTGAACCGTCATACAATCTTGATTTGTCTGAGTTTGGTGAGCCTTATCAGAAGTGATCAAACAAAAAGATAAAGAAACAATTGCACATTGAAAAGACTCTTGAATCAGAAATTGTTATTGAAGTTGCAGTGCCTCCAGAGGGTAAAAGCTTGGACGAGGTCGAAGTGGGTGACTTTACATTTACCAAGGCAAATCTTGGCAGGACCACATGAGAGACAGATGTATCTCTTCTTAAGATTGTTACCAATAATCTTGAAGAGCGTATCACGAAGGATGGAGAAGATAAGGCTTTACTCAAAGCTGAAAATAGTCAACTTCGTCAATACATTTCTGATCTTGTTCATGGGAATCCAAATAAAGCACCTGTTCTTCCTCAGAGCACACCTGCAGAACAACGAAAATTGGATCAGTTAGTCAGTCATGGTAGACTTGTGGACAACTGGATTGAAAGTTTAGTTGCTGCTGGTAAAACTCTTCTTGCAGATTTGTATCAGTTGAGGAGTGAGGCACATAAACTCCGTCAGGGTATTCAGTTGCTGGATATTGCAGTTGCAGAGAGTTTGGCAAAGGATCGTGTTCTTGTATCTCAGTTATCAGTTGCATGCGATGCTTTGGAGGAGGTTGAAGATCAAGATAAAGTCTTCACTTGGAGAGAGCAGCACCTTCTCAGAACAGAAATATGTGAGAAGATCTCTTCCAAATTATTTTCACTCAAGGATGACGTGGTTGGAGTACTTGCACTTGTCAGTGGCTTCGTTGTTCAAATTCCGTGTCATTATCTTCTCGAAGATGGCACGTATGTGGAGTTGGAAAAAGTTCAAGCAGAATTCGAGAAGCTGATTTATGACAGCCTTGAAGGTGCACCTATGGCGCCTAAGTTAGAAAATGTTTCAGTGATTGCAGCCAGTTTGAGAAAGGCGACTGAAGAATGCAAAGATGGTGTGCACACGATTACAGAAAGTGGCAGAGAACTAAAGAAACAGACTGTTATTTTTAGCAGCATCAAAGTGCCAGATGACAGAGAGATCGATGAGTTCTTGGTCGAAGTGTTAGACCGAGTTGACATGGAGTGATCTGTCAGTTAGAACGTGCAGTTAATTTCTAGGGTTGAGTCCTGAGCAGCAGTTAACTTGACTTCCAGTCTTCAGTTCACTTGCTGACTTAACACATGCTTATCTCATCCTCGGAATTATCAACACAGGAGTTAGGGTTAGGGTTTCCAGTTAACTGAAGGTAGTGGCCAGTTAACTTTGCTTTAAATAAGGACGTGCATGCTTGCACATTGTCCAATTAGGTTATTTGTACCAGTTGAACTGAGGGTAGTTGCCCAGTTAACTGTATAGTTTACTTTATTAGGGTTAGGGCGCATAACTTGCATGCATTGCAAGAACTGTAGTGAACTCAAGGTGATTTTAGGGTTACCTAGACCTTGATGTATATAAATAAGAGCTTTTGCTCATTTGTAAATAACTTTTGCTCGAGAGAGAAATATATGCTATGCCTACCTTGCCCTCAATATTACTCTTTTGGTATCTGTTCATGTGTCTTTGCTATTACAGTTAATTGTTATGCCACATAGGGTTTCAAGAGATTGTAATGGTGAATTCTTTCCATAGTTTAGATAAATCTGTCTTGTGAATTTTTTATTGTTATGATCAAACGTTATGCCACACAAGGTTTCGTAAGATTGTCATGATAAAACCGTTTTGTGAAGTATTTACTATGCTGATCAAGTGTTATGCCACATAGGGTTTCATAAGATTTTCATGGTAAATCTTCTCTTAGCTTAGATAAATCTGTTTTGTGAATTCTTTTGTCATTACGATCAAGTGTTATGCCACACAGGGTTTCATAAAGATCTTGATGATAAAAGCCATTTAGTAAGTCTTTACTGTTATGATCAAGTGTTATGCCACATAGGGTTTCATAAGATTGTCATGGTAAATTCTTAAATCTGTTTTGTGCCCAATAAGCTGGTTTAGATTGAGATGATAGTTGCGCCACCTTGCCCTCAAGTAGAGAATTTAAACACGTTTATCGTCAGTTAGTCATAACCTTGCTCCGTTTCCTCATGCTCTGATTTTCTTGAGGAGATTGGATAGATTAGTTTAGTTGTAGTTGATAGATCTGCAAAACCAGAGAAAACTCAGCTGCAATGTATAAGTTCTTTCAAGAAAGTCTTGTGCCTCTACAGCTGAAACAAAAAGACAGGATTTAGTTTAGTTTATTTCCTTGCAAATACTTTGTCAAGCACAACGAGGGAGCTTCCCCTCCTAATTTGAAGAGCACTCATTGCGTAGTGTGCATAGGTTGTGCGTATCAACTCTTACTGTGCGTATCAACTCTTACTCCAGAGGTGCTAG
>VDFB02117638.1:38641-64297 GCA_007258455.2 Sequoia sempervirens
ACGACCAACCTTCTTAGGCATGTTAGTCTTTTGAACTTTCAGCCACTTCTGAGCCACTTTCCTCTGCGAACGTTGTTGATCAGCATCCCATATCTTCTCACAAGCTTCAAGAACCACAGTAAAGTTATCTGAGCGAGGAGAAATAGCAAAACATTTCTCTATGTCCTTTGGTTTGAGACTGCAAACAACCCTCCCGTCTACTGATCTGATCTGTCGTGAAGACGAGTCATAATGCTTGATGCAAGCAAGAACGAACTCAAGATCGAAGATAGTAACAGGAATGGATGCCGCTGCCAGCAACCCGGAACGCTCAAGATTCTTCAACGAATTGCTGCTAACACTCTCCAAACTGCTCAGATTGACCACTGGATAAACATGATTCAGGTCTGTATCTGAAGTTTTGATGAAATTATGTGTAAGAACCGATTTCACCTTGTAATCAATAAGATTGAACTGCATTTTGAAAATGATGACTTTTGACTGTAAAGTCGAATATACTTGAACTTTCTGAAAACCTCTAGACAAAGCTAAAAATAGCCTCTGACGAAAGAAATTTTCGAAGTTTTTCTGGAACATGGGTTTTGTGCACAACTGAATTCTGAACAAACCCTGATAGCTGGATTCTCGAAAAAATGTGTTTCAAGCCCACATGCAAAGAAATTCTCGGAAAAAAGCATAGAGCTTCAGAATGAAGACTATGGGGCGATTTCCTCGAAAAAATCTAAGACGTGGGTTTTGCTGCAAATGCTGAAATATGCGAACCCAGATGATCAGATTCTGAATATGTGTTGAATTTAATTGACATGCGAAGAAAGTACCTAAGGTGAGAAATAGAAGAAATAAGACAGAAGATAGAAAGTTTTGCTTGTCTGCTTCTGAAAAATCTGCCAATCTCCTCTCTGGAACTTGATAAAAACCTGCATTCAAAGTGAAAATAAAGTCTAGAATCGCCTTCCTCTGAACAATCTGAACTCGTTGCTTCGAAGAACGCTGAATTCGGACACCTGTAGCAGCTTTAGCTTGCTGGTCGCTCAAGAAGAATATGAACTTCAAAGCAAAAGATGATGAAATAATGGACGCCATGGCTGAAATATATAGATTTTCATCTTTGAAAATTCGCACTAGGCAAGGAATCCATGAAAAGTGCGCTTGGCTTCTAATTGGACCTCATTCCAGTTAACTGAAACTCAGATATGCTAAATAAGTCGCCATGCATTAGGGTTTGCCTTCTCAGTCTTCAGTTAACAACTTCATGCGGCTTTGACTTCAATTAGCACTTTTCATTGAATTCGCCATCTTCACACTTCTTTGAATTCACAAATTTGAACTAAGGCGACCCTTTTGATAAGTGAAGTTAGCAATCTTAATTGAGATGAGAAATCCGCCATATATCATGGAATAAACATTCTAAAAATAGCGACCCTTTTCAATCTTCAGTTGGCCTTCAAGAAGTGCGCCAACTTCACACTTATGCTTGATTCAATTCTAAAAATAACAACCCTTTTGGAACTTCAGTTGTCATTCCTTGTAAAGGGCGTAGCTTCACTAATTTATGCTTCATCAATAAAATCTAAATATGGCGACCCTTTTGGAACTAAAGTTAACAACTTCATGCGCCATACTTCACTAAAATTATGCTTCATCATTCATATTGTCCCTTCTAGAACTTCAGTTGACACTCAATGAAGCACCATCTTCACTAAAACTTCACAATTGCAACCAAATTCGCCATGCATGTGGACTCCAGTTGACATTCACTGATAATCTTCAGTTAAGTGAACATGCAATCAAGTTAACTCAACATGCAAAGCAGTCAACTGAACATGCAAACTAGTTAACTCGACATGCTAACTGAAAGATCACTCAACATGCCAATATATGAACTGAAGATAACAACCCAGAAAACGTTTAGTCTAACTGCAGTCAGAACTCTAGTTAAGGCATCCATTCAACTCTCTTTCGAAAATCCAACTTTGACCTTTTAAGGCGAATTCCAGACTTAGCCAAATTTCATGAAAATTTAAGCTAAAACTTCTGCCGAGACCTCTGTTCACCCTCTGACACTGGTTGACTGACTTCTCCGATTGACTGGCTGACAGGTGCATCGCAGAGCTCAGTAAGAACTGATCAAAAGATATCTTGAGACTGCACGTCATAAAACTGACATCTGAAGGCTCAAAAATCCAAGCGCCTTTTTCAAAAGCTGCGCTCTTCCTCAGACTTAGTCAAATTTTGACTTCTGCATTTCGTACGAAGGGAAAAATAATTCCTTCATAACTTCTGTTTTACCAACTTTCAGAACTGGATCTCAGGTTCACTGCGGAGTTGACCTCATTCTACACGACAGCTGCAAAGGAACATTTCCCCAGAAAACGTCATCTGAGGAGTGAAAATCAAGGGCGCCTTTTTGAAAAGCTGCTCTTTTCATTCCAGACAGCCATTTCTGGAAATGATACAAATAATACAAAAACTCCGACTGCAAGCTGTTGAGACATCTTCTGAACTGACGAAGACAGGCAACGGAAAGCTGAACGTAACACGGTCATATTGAATATCTTCATTTAACACCTCAAAAAGATGGGCGCCTTCTCCAAAAGCTGCGCTTTTCCCCAGTGTTAGCCAATTCTCGCTTTCGCCTCGTTTTGCGCTGTATCTTCCACAACTTGCTTGAAACAGGTTCGTTTGACAGGCTTGATAGTTTACTGCGAAGCTGACGTGATGCCGGACAAATGTCTACTGGAGGTGACAAACCCTAAAAATAGGATCTAGACCCCTAAAAGATAGGGCGCCCATTTGAGAATGTGCTCCCTTCTCCAGAGATTGAAAATTTTGATGTTTTTCCTTCAAATTTTCATTTTCCTTAAATCTCTTCAGTAACAGATTGACATGACACTGACACCAACTCCATATTTGAAAACCCCAAAAACGACCTTCTGACAACACTTTAACAAGATTAAGAGTCAATTAAGCAAAATGCCTTAGTGAAGCAAAAATTTTGGTTTTGGGTACAACAGATTGAGACGTTTTTCAAGAGCTGTCTTTAGAGGCTATTTTTAGGGTTTGCATGCAGGACTTTTTAGTGCATGTCAAGTTATTCTTTATGGGTTTTTCATGAGCTACGCAATAAGGTGACATGCAAGCAGAGTCGGTCACTTTTTTAGGGACTTCCTATTTTTAGTAAGACCACTCCGACAGTTGCCCAGCACTTCAGAATCACGAACATGGCAACATGCAACAGAAACAGGGTCAAACGGAGATCATTTGAGGAACATGCAAGTCAGATTAGGGTTTCCAGCTTCAGGACCTAAAATGAGGGGTCAAATGCCAGAATCTCTGAAAAACTGGTGTATCCCACTGCAATCAATATTTTTTAAGGATTCCATTGGTGAAATTTGAAGGCAATCCGAGCACTTACTATTTATAGTAAGTCACTTCTGAAACATGCTATAAATAGCAGGTCAACGTGAGACACCAATGTGAACAGGCCAGTCTACCCATGAGGATCACGTCAGTAAGATTTCAAGTTAAACGGAGTTGCAGAAGTTCTGAAACCAAGCAGTTACTATAAATAGTAAATCACCTCCAGAAACATGCTATAAATAGCAAGTTAGCACGAGATGGCAATGTGAACAGATTAACTAGGTCATGAGGATCCTGTGGCGCGAATTCCAAATCAATTCAAGCTTTAGAAGAGTGAAAATCAGGGTACTGTTGTGACCTTTTCACACATTGCCCCATTCAAAATGGGGACCCCCTAATTTTTGCTCCATTCTAGTCTTTTGGCTTTGGTTTTCTCTCTCTCTCTCTCTCTTTCTGTTTCTTTTCTGCTGTCTCCTTTCAGGGGATGTGCCCGTTTGTGAGCTTAAACATGAAATTTTGGCCAAGTCTGAGAATTAGGGTTTTGAGTCTTTCGGCCAGTTTGAAGTCAAATTGAGTAAGCTGAAATCTAACCTTGGCAACACAGTCAACATGCTTCCTGCAGGTTCTCAGCTAAATTTCATCAAATTCTGGCAACTTGCTATTTTTAGTAAGTGTGCAATTCAGGGCATTCTCTCAGCACTTTCAAAGTTTCGATCATTACACTGCATCCAAAACATGTCAGGCTGCTCGTCTACAAATTTTGAGAGAGAATAGACAATTGTTTATTTTCAGCAAGTTTAGCTTATGGAGCAGATTTTAGGGTTTATATATGAAGTTTTCCAATGCATGTCTAGAGATTATTTCTGGGTTTTCTGAAACCTACGCGCTGATATAACATGCAAACTAGGATCAAGACTTTTTCAGGAGCCGTTTTCAAAAGCTATTTTTAGGGTTTGCATATAGAACTTTTCAGCGCATGTCGGGTGATTCCTTATGGGTTTTTCAAGAGCTACACGGTGATGTGACATGCAAGGCAAGATGATCGATTTTCAGAGACTTACTATTTTTAGCAGGTCCATTCTGACAACTGCCCAACGTATCATAATCACGTAACAGGGCAAAGTACAACAGAAACGGGGTCAAACGAAGGTCATTTGATATACATGCAAGTCAAATTAGGGTTTCCAACTTTGGGACCTAAAATGAGGGATAAAATGCTAGAATTTTTGAAAACCGGTGTATCCCACTGCGATCAACATCTTTCAAGCTATCCACTGGTAAAATTTGAAGGCATTCGGAGCACTTACTATTTATAGTAAGGCATTCCAGAAACTGGTTAAAAATAGTAAATCAACAGCAGGCGCTAGTGTGAACGGGCAAGTCTACCGATGAGGGTCACGACATTGAAATTTCAAGTCAAACGGAGTTGGGGAAGTGTCAGAATCAGGCAGTTACTATAAATAGTAAACCACCTTCAGAAACATACTATAAATAGTAGGCCAACTCGAGATGGCAGTGTGAACAGATTAATTATGTCATGAGGGTCTTGTGGTTAAAATTTCGAATCAATCTGAGCTTCAGAGATATGAAAATCAAAGGACTTACTATATATAGCAAGGCGTGGAGAAGCTGCCAGAGGGAAGGAAAAATGGCTAAGGCATGAAATTTATCCACCTTGACCTCTCAAATGCGCCATCATCCTCGGATGATTGGCAGAAGATAGAGACTTTTTCTAAGTCTGAAGAAAATCCTGCTCACCCCCTCAAATGCGCCCAAGGAGGAATTGGCTGGAGAAAAATATTCTAAGTGTTGAATCTCATCCTGCTAGACCCCTCATATACACCCTCATGCAATGTCAAAGTGTTAGAAAATTCTAAGTCAAGGCGTTCATCCTTCACCACATGTGAAATGCGCCCACCTCACAGGAAGAAGCTAAAGGAATTTTCTAAGTGTTGAAGTTTATCCACCTCATGTCTCCAAATGCACCCACTTCAAGATGGAGGTTGATAAAAAAATTTCTAAGGGATAAATCCGCCTCATACTCCAAAATGCGCCCATGCAAGGAGGAGTTGCTAAAAGTTTCTAAGGCATGAAGATAAGTCCTCATGCAGATACTAAATGAGCCCATGCAAGTTGGGAAAAAGACAGTTTTAAATCCTGCTTGGGGTCCAAAATGCGCCCATGCTTGAAGAGTCAAAGAGGTCAAAGGTGTTCATCCTTCACCACATGTGAAATGCGCTCATCCTTCTACCTATGTGAAATGCGCCCAAGAGAGGGTCAAGGCAAGTCAAAAGGCGTTGTGCATGCAATAGAGAATATTCCAAGTGTTGAATTCTTCACCACCCTTTGAATGCGCCAAGTCCAAGATGAACGTAAAAGTTGTAAAGTGAAGTAAATTCCTCCTCCATAGGCTAAATGCGCCCAAGTACAAGGTGAAGTTGATAGAAAGTTTCTAAGGCAAGGTGTTGAAGTCAAAGTTCCTTCACCACATGCAAAATGCGCCCAGCTTGCCAGGCAATGAAGAGTGAAGAAAAATATGCTAAGTGTTGAAAATCCTTCTAGACCCCCTAAATGGGCCCAAGGAAAGAAGTGATGGTGATGAAATGGCTAAGGCGCTTAGACTTAAGTCCACCTCAACATATGAAATGCGCCCAAGGTGAGGTGAATGAAAGGTGACTAAGGAAGGTGTTGAAATAAAAATATCCTCCATGATGTGCTATATGCGCCCAAAGTGCATGCTAGGGATAAAATTTAAAATGAGGAAATATGCTAGGCGTTGAAAGTGTGTTACTAAAAAATTCCTCACCACAGGTGGAATGCACCATGTGAAAGATAAATGGAGAAAATTTTCTAAGGCAAAAACAAAAAAATTCAAATTCCTTCTTGATGCCTAAATGCGCCTATACTAGTGATTTTATTTGAATTTTTTTCTAAGGCACAAAATTTCATCTCTAGGAAAAATACGCCCAAGTTAAAGGAGTGATGAAATTTTCAGAGGCATGAATAAAATTGGTAATGGATGAATCAGAAAGTGCCAGCTTCACGGAGATGATGAAAATTTTCAAGTCAGAGCGAGAAAATATGCCCAGAAATGAAGAATTGGAATAAATTTGATGAAAAATATTTTTCAAAGGTTTAAAAATTCAAAAAATTAAATGAACCCCTTCGTTTGTAGATCCATGAATTCAACACGTTTTGAAGGGAATTTTCTTCTGAGTATTGAAGATCTTCGACAAGGAATGGATTTTAAAGTCCTCTACACTTCGCCAAGGCTTTTAAGATGAAGATTTTCATTGGCACTTAAATTATGAAATTTCCTAGGTGAAAATTTAAAATTTTCTAAGGCAGAAGGAGTAAAATGTGTTTTCAAGAATAAAATGCCTCAGACAATGAATTTGAAGTGGTTTGACTAGGTGAATTAGATCAAATTCTTTGTGAGACTAATCTTCCAGAGTCAGAGATGAATAAAATTGAGTGTTAGAGCTTCAGCTGGTGAAGTGAATTTCTTAAGAAGATGCAATTGAAGCAAATATTTGCAAAAATGAATTAAAAATTCTAAGTATGCCTTGAAGTGAATCTTTTGAAATTTTAGAAGGTCAAGATTCCAGACGCCAAATGACAAGTGTTGCAATTGCCAGAAGAGGGAAATTCAAATTCCTACTGTGGAGTAGTGGAGATTTAATGAACTGGCTATACTTAGCTCCTTCTAGAATTCGACTCAGCTATATGAGCTAAAAGTTGTTTCATTTTCTCCATCAACCGAAGAAGTTCGATTCTAGCTCTGAAGTTGAAATTGCAGTGCAAGCATTGGGGGAGTTCGAGTTGAAGAAGAAAAAGAATTGTTGTGTGCTGAAGCTCAAGTTAATTCGCAGTGTGGAGTAAATTTGAAGTCTGAAGTTGCTGAAAATAAAGTTGGACGATTTTCTCAAGTGTTGAAGTTGCTGAAGCTTGCTAAAAAAACTTTCTAAGTGTTGAAAGTTGAGATTGCTAGAGGAGAAGTTGAGGTTTGTAGATGAAATATAACGTTGCAGCTTCTAAATTTTAAAAGTCGATTGGCAGCCCCTACATGTTATTTTATTTTCTAAGTTAAATTGTTGATGGCTGTTTGTTATTTTGCAGGATGGCTGAAGTAAGAGAAACTGGCAGAGATAGTAATGCTACATCCAGGCAGGCTGTTATCAAGAAGCTGAGCAAGCCTTTCCTGCCGGAGTCGAAATTCACCTCGAAGTTGGGCAAGTTGGCTGACACAAATTTGGGCTCTTTCAACATGGAGGCTTTTAAAAGTCGAATGATGGGAGTTGGCAGCCATCGCCCCTTAGTCACTTTGCACAATATTGTTCGAAGTGGGCTGTATGTAGCTGCTGGTATTTTGCCAGCTATTCAGTGTCCAGAGCTAATGATGGAATGTGCTAACTGCTATGATCCGGATCATAGGTCCATTGTCTCACCTGATGGTAGATTATTCGCCAACCTCACTCTTGTGGCTATCGACGAAGCATTTGGGATCCCATCACACGAGAGGATGATTTATAAGACAAGAGAGAGTGTTGAGCGAATGTATGCTTCAACATTCGAGAGATGTGCGGAGATGATCAACTCTCGTTGGATGAACAAGCCCAAGCCCTCTCGCACGAAGTTGCTGAAGCAAATAATTTCAGATGATTTGAAGTAGGAGTACTGTGACCTAATTATGATGCTCAACAGAGTTGGAGGTTGCCCCCAGGCGTTTATTTTTGAGCCATGGATGTTCTATTACATAAATCTCGTGCTGGAAGGAAAATAGCACATCAACTGGGCGGTGATGATTAGTGACAATTTACATGAGCAGCTCTAGAGTTTGAGAAGGACGAAAACATTTTACATGGGCTCATACATTGTTTACATTTTGGCTCGTATGACGAAGTACAGGGGATATCTTACAAGGAGCCAATTGGATGTGGCTCTCATCAGTTTAGAATTCATGAGGCTTGTCCACAGCTACACCTGATAAGCACGTCCAACTACAAGTGAGTCAATGATGCCTTCACCATGCATATAACGAGATCACTTTAGCAGAGGACTAATCACAGGATCTCGAGGGAAGCTTAGGAATTGATAGAAAGGTATGGGTGCTGGTTTATTCAGTTTCCAAAATTTTCTTACATCAAGCTGCAAGGTTTTTCTTCATACCCCTATAGATTGCCCAAGTACCCAACGGATAGAATTTTGATGTTAGAGATATCTAGGCAACTTGTTGCCTATGATAAGATTCAGAAGAGAAAGAAGAAGGGAGGGATTGACTTCCCAATCATCATGGGGAATTTAGATGAAGTGTGTCCTTCACTTCAGGCAACTAGGGAAGCTAAAAATGAACTTCAATTCTTCCACCTTTCCTATCACACCAGCAGGCAGTATTATGATCCTCACAGGAATATTAGTTGGATACTGTCAGAGGAGTTTGTTCATAAGGCAAATATTGAGGATTACTAGGCTAATACCTCAGATGAGGCTGAAGTCAGGAAAAGAATGTTCTCAAGGTTGCTGTTGAGCATGATCAGTGAGTGTGAAATTATTTCAATACTAGACCAGGTGGATGAGGACATGAACGTTCTCCATCCAGATTATGAGGCAGTGAGAGACACGCCACTTCCACTCTCGGATTGGTCAGAGCCGGAGATTGCTGATTTGGACATGCTTTGTATCCCAATATTGACTTTCACTAGAGCATGGGTTGAAAGTCACATGAGCAGATTGAAGAGTAGGCCAATTTCCTTGACTTACAATTTAATGGGAAATCACAGGACGCCGACTACCGGTAGGAAGAAACAAGTTACCCGAGGTCCAGAATCTTGGAGAAAAGGGCTAGTTCAGCCAGAGCCTCCGAGAGTTGTGGTTGAGTCACCTACGCCATTGGAGACACGTTTTGCAAGCATACAAAAGGTTTCACTTTTCACTGATCAGAGAAATGCATTGAATCAGGAGCAGGAATTACATGAGAAAAATCAGCCGCCACGGAGAGAATCAGTTGGCCAAAGTATTAATGCGCCCACTAGAGATAATCAGCAGGAGGAAGATGAGGAAACTACTACTGACACACTTCTAGCGTGAGCTTGAGACGAATCTAGAGGATGATGCAGTTTCAGGAGATACTCAGCCCATAGAAGCCGATGAGCCTCGCCAGAATGAAATTGAAGTAGAAGAAGTTCGTGAGGAGGAAGCAAGAGAGAAGTAGTCGTTTGTTGTACAGCAGGTAGTACCTGATTGGCTTAGAGATAGAATGAGAAGGAGCCCTAGTGAAGAGGCTGATCCAACAGTGGAGATGGAGGAATTTTTGAGTAGGATCAACGCACCTCCAACTAAGAAGAGAGTTAGGAAATTTTCAAAAATCTCAACAGATGAGGATGGCTCTTGCACCCTTCACGTTGTTGTGCCTAGGGTTGATTGTGATCGAGATGAAGCAGTACCAGAGAATTATATGATCACTACCATGGAGTTAGGTCGCCCCACAGGAGCACAAATCATTGAGGAGTGTGATAACTCCTATCAAGCGCTTAAGGACAGATTGCTTAGGACTGAAGGAAAGTACAAAAAATTGAAGAAGGAGCATAAGACTTTGATTGGCTACATGCAACATTTGTCTCGTCCTTGTGGGCAGGAGATTCCAGCACTTGAGCTTCCAACCGAGTTATCTAGAGAATTCGCTAGTGGCTTGGAAGATTTGAGGAAGATGGCACAGGAGGTAGACAAATGGGTTGCAGGTGTTCGTGTCGAGACAGAAAAATTCATGGAAGATTTTGCTCATGCTTACCAACAAGCTTTTGGCATTATGGCATGAATGGAGGCAGTTGATCAGGCTTGGGGTGATGCTCATGTCTATCAAAGCAAGGTTATTCAGTGTCTGGAGGCCTTGATGCATACTCCCTTGTAGGTGCTGATTGATGGAGTTATTCAAGAGGGTGATCGGTACGATTTTACCGGTTGGTACTCAGTAGTCACAAGACGTGGATTCTTTGATGCAGCATAGGTGGATTCAACTAGAGTCAGGAAGGCTATGACTAACATCATTGATGGAGTCCTGAACACCTTGGAAGCAATCTTTGCTAGACGGTTGAATTCTGATGAGGTGACTACTGATGGATTGAGGAGTAGGCTGCCACCTTTCTTTTCAAAGGTGAAGACTTTTGTGCAGGATTACTTTGAAAATATTTCGACTTTCTCCAGCCTAATTCATAATACACAGGATGCTTTGGTTGCTTGGAGAAAGTCTTGTACATGGCACAGACAGGCGGTCACAGTGTTAGAGTTTCAGCTAAATCATATTCCACTTATCTTAGTTTAGGAGGTTGAGGCTGTGCTTGCCAGGTTCATTGATTTTGTAGCCAAGGAGAAGGAGAATGGGAACACACTTCTGGATGATGACCTTCTGGAAGATTGATTGTGGGAATTAATTCCCTTTACTATTTTGGGAGTGACTGGGAATCTTGTGATTCATTTATTGTACCACTCCCTATTCTGGCAATTTTTAGGGTTAGGGCTGAGGTGGCTTAATCTAAGCCATTCATTTGATTGTAATCTGAGCCATCCATTGGACTGGGCCATCTATAAAAGGGGCATCCCCCCCCATTTGTACTCATTAGAATTAGATCATTAGACAGTAGAGACTAGATCAGACTAGAGACTAGAGCAGAGAGATAGTTTGATAGCTTAGCATAGTCTGGAGAAGAAGGAAAGTTTTCCTTTGAAAACTTTGTAAGAGATTGTTGTGAAAACTATCATAATAAAAGATCTTTGATTGATGGTGAAATTCGTCTTTGTTATGAGCAGCTAGCAAGATTTCTTCATCCCTTCTACTTCATGTAGCGTAAAGTAGCTTAAAGTAGCGTAGTTTTCATTTCATGCAAGTAGATGTTAGCTGTGGATTTGTGGTGTTAATCAAGGCAACTTCATTTTAGTCCACACCACTAGTAGCTTGCTGACGGCAAGTTCGCCTTGTGTGGTCAACTGGAGCATTTTATAAGCCTAACTTCAGTTATAATTCACGTCTTGGTATGTGTCGTCTTGACGGTATCTTGATGCCGGATTGTAACTTAAAAATTTCTTGCCATCCCCTTGAAGATTGCACCGGCTTTGTGTAGGCTGTCCAGTGTGAGGCAAAGCAAAGTCTGGTTGAAGTTTTCCGAAATTGATCCCGTATCCCACCTTTAGATGGAACGTAATTTTCTAATCTCTGTAGCCATTCAATTCAGTTTATTTCTGGTTAGTTTTACGAAATCATACCTCATCGCCATATCATTCGCAACGCGTAAAATCCCCTTCCAGTCATTAACCTGCTGTCAACTGCAAACATCTTGAACAATTGTGTACGTCCCCTCGTAAAAACAACAAATCACAACGAACCAACTGAGGGTATTCCATAGCATTTTGGAACCTTGGAGTTGAACATACGAACTTTCTGCCAATCTTAGCGTATGGAATTCTTTGATCAAGAGAGAATGGAGTAGCCTTTGGATTACTTTGTTCTGCTGATTGGTGTGGTCACAAAAATCACATCAACAGGTACTGACTAAATATAGAAAACTAGGGCAAGCAATCTTAAAAAAGTCTTAAGTCTGATAAAATTCTTGCTTGACCTCCTAAATGCGCCCTCAACTTGATGAAGATGATAAAAAAAAAGTTTCAAGTGTTAAAGTTCTTGTTCACACCTTGAAATGCGCCCATGTTGGATAGCTGGCAAAATGAGGAAAAAGTTGTTAGTGTTAGAAAGTTCCTACAGGACCCCCCGAATGCGATCTCATCAAAGTCAAGGTCAAAAAAGTGGCTAAGGCATTGTTATTTCCTCCCTGGTACCTCAAATGCACCCATCTCCAAAAGGCATGAAGGAAATGTGCTAAGGCGTTGGAAAATTCCTGCTTGACCTCCTAAATGCGCCCTCAAGAAGAAGCTAGCTTGGAAGAAAAGTTTCTAAGTGGCATGAATTCCTCCCCACCTAGCTAAATGCGACCTAGCTCACGAGGAATCAAGGAAAAGTTGTTATGTGTGAGAAACTTCCTGCAAGACCCCCTAAGTGCGCCCTCATCTCAACGGAAGGTGATGGAAAATGTTTAAGTCATGAAGATATTCTTGCTCCCTACCTCAAATGCGCCCAAGGAGAGAAGTAGTGGTGATCAAAGTTACTAAGGCAAGTTTGAATTCCTCCTTGACCCCCTAGATGCGCTCATGTTGTAGGTGAAGCTAAGACAAGTTTGAGGCGTTGGAAACTCCTCCTTGGTGCCTCAAATGTGCCCAACTTGCTAGATTGTTGGGGATGGATAAAATCCTACAAGGGTCTCCAAATGTGCCTAAGTTAGAGGTGGCTCTAGGAAATATGTTAAAGAGGTGTTGGAAACTTCCTCCTTGACCCTCCAAATGCGCCCAAACATGTTGAAGGTGGTGGCTCTTTAAAAGATGTTCTAAGTAATGTTGAATTCCTCCTCTATAACCCAAATGCGCCCATATTCAAGATGACTCTAGGAAAAGGTTGCTAAATATTGTTAATTCCTCCACCCCAAGCAAAATACGCCCAAAGGGAAGAAATATAGTCGTGAGGAAATATGACTAGGGTGTTGAAATTCCTTCTCACACCCTCAAATGTGCCCATGACTGGAGAAAGAGGATGGGAGAAAGTTTATCTAAGGCAAAATCAAAATTCCTCCTAGACCTCTCAAATGCGCCCATGTTGGTGATGTTATTTGAAATTTTTCTGAGTATTGAAATCTCTCCTCCCCTAGAGGAATATGCCCAAGCTTGAGATAGGGTGATAAAATTTACTGAGGCATGTATGAATTGGCACTGGATACGTCAAAATGCGCTACTTTCATAAGATTGAATAAAAATTTTCCAAGGCAAAGCAAGAAAATACGCCCATAGATGAAGAATGAAGATGAAATTTGATGGCAAAATATTTTTCTAAGGTATAAAATTCAAAAATTAAAAGTACCCCTTCGTCTATAGACCCATGAATTTGATGTTTTTTGAGGAGAATTCTCTTCTACGTACTAGATATCTTCGAGAAGGAGTTGATTTTAAAATTTTCCATGCCTCGCCAAGGATTTTAGGATGAAGATTTTGATGGGCGCCTGAATAATGAAATTTCCTAAGGAAAATTTAAAATTTTCTAAAGCAAGGAATAAAAGGTGTAGTTAGAAATAAAATAACTTGATTGGTGAATTTGAAGTTGAATGCCTAGTTGATTTTGATCAAATTTGAATAATCTTTTCAAGTTAGAGAGGGGTAAAATCAAAGTGTCAATGCCTCAGCTGGTGAGATGAATTTCTTAAAAGGGATGCGATTGATTTTAATATTTTCAAAAGATGATTTAAAAATGTTGGTGAAGTTAAATGCGCCCATATCATAAGATGTATCTTTTTGAAATTCTAGAAGGTCAAAATGTTCTAGATGCCAAACGCCAAGTGTTGCAGCTGCCAGAGGGAAAATCGAAATTTGAATGGACTGGCTAAAATTAGCTTCTTCTAGAAATCGACTTAGCTATATGAGTTGTGAGTTTTGTTCATTTTTCTTCATCAGCTGGCAAGTTTGACTTGAGGTCTGAAGTGAAAGAAGATTATAGTGTGAGGAAAGTTGAGGGTGAAGAAATTCGAACTTGGGCTCTAAGTGTCGAGAGAAATTTGAAGTTAAGAAGTTGTTGAAGCTAGCTTGGGTCAAATTTCTTCAAGTGCTGAGAGTATATTACTGCAAGTAAATTTTTCTAAGTGTTGAGAATTCAAAGTTGTTGCAGGAGGAGTTGAGGTTTGAAGTTGAAATTTAGTGCTGCGGCTTCTCATTTTCGAAAGTTTGCTGGCAGCCCCGATGTGATATTATTTTTCTAAGTTAAATTGCTGATGACTATCTTTTGTTTTTATAGAATGGCTGAAGTAAGAGCGACTGGCAACGAAAATAATTGTAAAGAACCGGACCAAATTTTTTCAATTCTCAAATTACAATCAACAATGCAACACACCTGTTAGGGTTAGATAAATCAAACCAGCAGTTACAATATAACTCTTTGCCAAGAATGCGCACTCAATCTCAACAAGAGAGAGGCTGTCATATGGCAAGAGGATCGTCAGTACATTAATCAGAACTGCAATTGGAAGTAACTCTAACCAAGAATGTGTCCAAGATGGACGAGCATATGGTCAGAGGATCTCTACCACTACAAATGCTGAAAGTAAACTCAACACCCAAATGTGCTTTCAAACCCGGAGTGGGAATGGAGCTACCATAGGGCGGAGATGTACGATATTACAATGCAAATCAAAGTAAATAGGCGGCAAGCCAGCCTCTTCCACTTATTCAGTGGGCAATTACAAACATGATAAGCAAAACTGAGAGAAATGCTGACAGTACTACTGTTCAACTTACAATGAGAAGTAGAATGCCTGTAAGGTCAAGGATTTAAGCTCTACAAGTTGCTGCAATAGTAAAGATGTCATCCACTAGGTCAATAATGAATTCCTAACACCCGTCCTTCACTAATATGCAATTTTCTCAAGTCTGATCTGACAGACCAGCAACATGAATTACAGAACCAGCAATACATAAACTTAATGAAAAGCTCACAACTCACTCATTTCTCACTCAAATTTCATGAAAACTGATGCAAAATACTCTTAAAATGATGGTGCCTAGTTTAGTTATGAGAAAGGACAGCTAAAAGTGGCTATTAATTAATGGCACGGATCCCAAAGCACTCCAAAAAGGGCGCCCTACAAGGAATGACGAATTTGCTTTATAAAATCATAAACTTCGTATTAAAATCTGCAAATATTCATGAAGGATCGCTTCCAATAGAGAAAACCAATGAGACAATACCCAGAACAACTTTTTTTGTATTTTTTGATTTATGAGTGAAACTATAGATTCAGCCCTGTTATCAGCAACTCCAGAAAATGACATAAAATGCAATAAACTGAACTACATAAGTAAACCCAAACTACAAATGCAAACCTCACTACAAAATGTCACTCAAACAAGCAAACCTCTCCACTAGGTGCTATCTCTCAAGCACGAAGTCGAGCCAAGGCTAGGAGGCATTCATTCCTCGAAGCAATCCTGTTACCATTTCGGCAGCATAACAATATAGAAGTCATAAGATACTGAAATGAAGGCCCAAGGCTTCCTTATATAATTTTGAGAAGACCCTCCAGAAGCTTCTAGAAAAGAAACCCTAATTTTCAAATTTGAATTGTCTTCTTTTCCCTCCAATTTGGGCGCCCCCTTTCTCAAGGTTTAATTTTACTTTATTTTAAAATCTTCACTCCATAAAATGGGCGTCCTTTTCTCCAAGTAATATTTTGAACTTTAATATATAATAATTCACCTCAATGAGGCGTCCACCCATAAAGACCACCTTTTAAAACAACTTAAAGTTCAATCACTAGGCTAAGGGGGGTCAACAGTAAAATATAACATTAAAATATGACTTTATTTAAATAATTTGACTTATCTCTCCAAATGCGCCCCAAAGCCAAAAATGAACAAGCCAACTGAACTGACTGAAGAAGAAAGCCAACTGCACTGGAAACTGCATGATCACTGCCAAAAATAGAATTTACTAAAAATAGTAAATTCGGAAAGTCGCTCAGATCAAATTGCATGCAACACCATTGCGAAGCTTTGTGAAAACCCAGAAAGAATCCGCACTCCAAAATCCTGTGAAGAATAACTCGGATCAAATTGTCATTCTGTGAAGAATAACTCGCCTTTTGACTGTAAACACGGACGTGTTCAGACAACTTCTGAAAAACCCTTGAAAATAGCGCCCTCTCGAGAAGTATTTTTCCGGAAAAAGTCTGGCACATGGGTTTTGTTTGTGCATCAATGCTGAACAGACCCAGTTCCTCAGAATTTGGATTCTGAAACTTTTTCGGAAAAACCCCCAAAAATAGGGGCAGCAAATATGTTGATTTTCGGAAATTGGACGAGATGGGTTTCTCTGGAAAATTACGCTGAATCTACCCAGTTGATCTGATCTGATGTAGCCTGCCACCTTTTTGAAATGTGCAAGAAAACCTAAGACAAGAAGAGAGGAAGTAGACAGAAGATGGATTGGAAGTTTTATCTGATTCTCTGAAAAATCTATCTCTGGGTCCAATCCTCAAAATAGTGATCCTTTTCTGCTTCAGATCTGCAAGAAAAATTGAAGAACGGATGAAAACCTCCTTTAGATCTATCAATGGCGTCCTTGAGAGCTTGTGGCTGTTTTTGATCTTTTATCCTGCAATGAAATAATGAAATGGGACGCCTTCACCTTGAATATGTATGTTTAAGCTTCAGATCCACAAATTTGGGGACCTAACACAAGCTCAAAAGGTGATTTGGGCTTGATCTAAAGTTGAAAAGGTGATTTCCACCAATCGTGGAGCGTTTTAGCCAACTTTAACTCAAAAGCTTTTGACTTTAGTCAATAAATGACCTTTGACTTCTTTTGGGCGTCCCTTTTGGCTTCTTGCAAATTTTTTAAGTATTTTTCTCCTGAAAACCCTCTATTTGATCCTGAATTTAGCGTTGTCTGTTGATCCTGAGACGTTACGGACACATTCACTGCGGAGCTGGATCCAAACTGAAGAGAAGTGCCTGGGAGAGGTGATGATAAAAAGCTGAGTTTAGGGCTTCAAAAGAAAGGGCGCCTTTCCCAAGAAAAGGCGCTTTTGCTAATGCCTTAGTGAAATTTTGATCTTCGTTCTTCAGCTTTTTTGAAATGACCTCTCGTGCTTTGATCTGGATTTCTCGTTGATCGGAGAGTCAGATGATTTCGCTTGATGTCTCATCAGGTACCCAGCTCTGTTTCGCCAAAGATGACTGTCTTTAGAAAACTTGGATCTCAATTTAGGGTTCCTTTATTCAAGGGCGCCCCTCCTTGAAAAGGGCGCTTTTACCTTTTAGCTTGATTATTTTCATCTGACAAGTTGCCTACTTTGATCCAGATTATCCGTTGACTGCTCTGTCAGGTATTGATGCTTGCAGTTGCGTTTCCGAGATCTATTTGGGCTGAGAAGGTTATCCTGGGAGGCCATTTGTCATTGGTCAGCATCTGGAGGTCAAGAAAGAAGGGCGCCTTTGCTTTGAAAAGGCTCTTTTTCTAGAACTTCGTCGTTTGTCTGTGGTTTCCTGATATTTCCTCAACTGCCTCTTTTTTGCTTCGTCAGCAGTTGCTAGTGATCTATTCATCGGATGATCTGGATGTTTGTTTCACTGTCGAGCCAGCACTCAAACGTCAAGAATGACTGCTTTGGATGATCATACTGACTACATTTGACCCTCAAAGATCATGGGCGCCCCTGCTTGAAAAAGGCTCTTTTCAGCATGTGAACAATCTCTCCTTCGTAATATTTCCAGAGTTAGTCAAATTTTGACCTTTTTCTCTTTCAGGAAACTCCTCCGTCGTAGATCACCATTTCTTCATGTCTCACGTTCATCGTGTATGGATGTTTGGGAAAAATGACTAAGGCATTTGACTGCATAGCCTCCTCTTGGTAGCAAGGCGTGCATTCTCCAGACTTAGTCAATTTTCAGCATTTTTCATTTTTTGAAAATCCCAGACTTAGTCAATTTTCAGCATTTTTCATTTTGAAAATCCCCTTCATCAAACAGCATCATTTTTGACCTTTTCCGCCATGGTTGTGTCGTTGAAGCTTTTGAAGCTTAGCTTTCAGCACCTGGTACTGGCCAATCTGCCATTAATGGCTGTGGAGCTCCTAACTTCGTTCCTGAAAAAGAAAAATAGACCCACCAGAGTAAAACGTGTCTTTTGATGATTCTGACTTGACCAATGTGATCGTGAAGCCTTTTAAGCCTATCAAAATCATTTTCGGTCATTTCTGGGAAGGTCCTATTTTCGGGGGATTTCCCTGAAAATAGGGGAAAAAACCCTAATTTTCAAAATTTCAGAATTTTGCACGTGTGTTCCTTGACAGAAGCCCACCAAGATTCTATGATTGGTTTGACCTAAAACAGACCTTTCATGGCATTTTAACAAGATTTAGCTCAATTTACACAAAATGCCAAAAAATTTATTTGGGGTACAACAGGCATCAATAACAATGTGCACAAAACTTGAGGCTATATACACAAATACACAATGAGTGATTAACACCTACCCTTTTAGTGCATCCTAGATAGAAAAGGAATGTCAATGCATTGTACACTACACCATGGATCTGTTGATGTGTTTTTCGTGACCGCACCAACGCAGAAAAAGGTTGCCAACGGCTACCCTATTCTCTCTTGATGAAAGTATCCAGCACGCTAAGATTGCGAGAGAGTTCGTGCGTTCAACTCCAAGGTTCCTTCAATGCGAATAGTCTCAGTTGGCTCGATGTGATTTGCTGGTATTTCAAGGGGACTTACGGAATTGTTCAACAGCAGAGGAAGGGGTTTTCACAATTCGAAAGATTTATCAATGAAGCATGGGTTTCCTATTCTAACCAGAAAGTACTGAATTTAAAGTGGTGCAAGGTTAAGAGGGTCTAAATCTATTCTAAGTGTGGGATATGGAGCTCAACTTTAGCAAACTTCAACCAAACTTCGCTTTGCCTCGCCTTGGACAGCTTCCACGGAGTCGGTGCAATCTTCAGGGGAGATGACTAAATATGTTCAAACCACCACTTGACATGAAGATACCATCATAACGACGCATACCATCATTCAAACTGTGATTGAAGTTAGGCCCACAACGTTTCTAGTTGACTACACAAGGCGAACACACCATCAGTGAGCCCGCTAGTGGTATGGATAAGCGAAGCTTGCTTAGATCAAACACCACATTCCACAACTAACATCTACTTGCATAAAAATGAAATTACGCTACTCTACGCTACTTGAAGTAGAAGGGATGCAGAAACCTCGCTAGCTATCCATAACAAAGACGAATTTCACCATCAATGAAAAGATCTTTTATTATGAAAGTTTTACACAACAATCTCTTGCAAAAGTTTTCAAAGGAAAACTTTCCTTCTTCTTCAACTACACTATCAATATATACTAATCTACTTCTAAGTTGTCCCTCTACTCTATGTCTATTGTCTAACTCTACTTCTAATAATGTACAAATGAGGGGGGATGCCCCTTTATATAGCTGGCCAAGTCCAACGGACGGCTCAGATTACAATCGGCTGGATGGCCTAGATTGTGCCACCTCAGCCCTAAACAAGATTCACCCTAAAAACCGCCACCAAGAGGAGTGGGGTAATAAATGAGCCATTAATGTCCATCATCCCTCTAGAAGATTCTTGTTCACAGACGCGTTCACACTGCTTCAACTTCTTGGACTAGTACGGCAGGCACGTTCTCGATCTGAAACTTCAAGGTTGTGACCTCTTTCTCCTGCTCGACGATGATTTTCCTCCTCGATGTTGTTCTTCAACTTTGAAGTACTTGCTTGGGGGGGATTATTTCTCCACCTTAGATCCTGAAGGGTCTTCTTATCTTGGACTCGAGCATTTCTTCCTCGCCATCTACCTCTCATATTAGGTTATTCCAACACTTAGCCATTTCTTGCAACTTTTCTTCCTTCATGATTTATCATCTTGGAATTTTTGCTTCATTACTCCAAGTCATCGTGCCATGGCCCCAACGTTCAACCTACAAAACAAACAAAGAGGACATCAAAACACTTCGTAATATAAACTCACCTTACTTACCTGATTTTCATACGTTGATCTTCAAGGTTTGAGTGATCTCCTCATCTGATAGGATTCATCTTTTTTCCTCTAACCAACTTCATCCTCAAATTCTTCATGCCTTAGCCAAATTTCCAACCCATCTTGTATTCTGCTTGGGCGTACTTCACTTTGATATTTCATCCAACTCAAGCTTGAGAAAAATGCTCTCATTAGGAATTTGGTAAAAAATTATCTAGGTGCCCAACTTCAAATTCATCCGCCAAGGCGACATATTTCAACATCCTTTTCCTTTCTTGCCTTAGAAATTTTTTCAAACTTTTACTTAGGAAATTCATCAATCCTGTGCCCATCAAAAATCTCCATCCTGAAGGCTTTGGCGAACTGTGGAAGACTTTGAAATCCCTTCCTTGTCGAAGATCTTCAATACCCAGAAGAAAATTTTCTTCAAAACTTGTCGAATTCATGGGTATACAACGAACGGGTTCATTTAATTTTGAATTTTGAACCTTTAGAAAAATAATTCCTCATGAAATTTAATCCATTTCTTCATCCCTGTGAGTACTTCGTTTCTCAGACTTGAAATTTTTTTAATTGACCCTGTGCAATTGGCATCATCAGACTCCTCCACTGGCAATCTTGTTTGCGTCTCAAGAAAATTCCACCACTTTATTAGACTTAGGCGTTTTTCCTAAGGAAGAACATTTTGTGCCTTAGAAAATTTTAAATCACTTAGCATTTTGAATTTTTTTGCCTTAGGAAAATTTTCAATTTCATCTTCAATCATCTTGTCTGTGGTGAGGAATTTCATTAACTCCCTTAGAAAAATTGTCTTGAAAGCACATATCATGGAGGATATTTAGTTATCAATGCTCAACTTATTTTATTCATATTTCCATCATCTCATAGGCTTAGTATTTCCAACGCCTACTTTCACCACCTTGCATTTTCAACATCTTTGCAATATTTATCTCCCCCTTACCTTGGCGCATTTCACACTTGAATAGGATATTATTCCCACGCCTAGGCAACTTTATTTCACTACCTTCATCCTACTTCTTGGCGCATTTAGCATATTGAAGGGGATTAATTCCAACACCTTAACTTTGTCTTCACATGCCTTGATATGGGCGCATTCTACCCCTTGAGAAGGATAAACATTTTGACTTTTGACTCTCCTCTAGCTTCCCAAGCATGGGCGCATTTGGCATGGTGTGAAGGATGAACTTCCAATGCCACCTTTGAGTTGTTGACTTCTTTTGTGGGCGCATTTCCTATGGTGAGGTGGATTTAAGATTTTGTCTTCTTCCTTGTTCTTGCATGGGCGCATATTACACTTGCTAGAGGATGGGCACATTTTGCCATAGGAGGAGGATGAGCATCTTTGACCTTCTTGACTTTCTATCTCACTCTTGTAGTATGGGCGCATTTTAGAGGGAGAGAGGAATGACATCTTAGACTTAGATATTTTTCATCACTTCTTCCCTTCAAGGGCGCATTTGAGCCCCTAAGCCTCAAGTTCTGAATACTTAGCAAATTTTGATGCCTCCATCTTTCTTTTAATCTAAGGCGCATACAGGGGTGTCTAGTTTCATTCTTGAAGACTTAGAAAAATTTCCAACTCAGACTCTCCAAGTTTAGGCATATTTGGGACATTGAGCTTCCAATTTTTATAACTTAGAATATTTTTCAAGCCTCTCTTCCAGTTGGGCGCATATGGAGTGGGGAGCTTCAAATGTGCAACACTTAGAAATTTCACTTGACTTCCAATTGGCAAGGGCGCATATAGAGCTGCATGCTTCGAATTTACTATACGTAGACAATTTTCTCCAACTCCCCACAAGTCAAGGGCGCATTCAAAGGGGGGAGCTTCAAGTTTCAACGCCTTGAACATTTCTTGAATTCCTCATGCAGGTCAAGGCGCAAATGAGGGGTCATACTTCAAATTTTAAACACTTAGGATATTTTTAGCTCATCCTCTTCTCCTTAAGGCACATATAAGGGGCCTAGCCTTCAATTTAAGGCATTTGAAAACTTTCATGATCTTCCTCTTCTCCTTAAGGCACATAGCTAGGCTGAGCTTGGAGTTTCATTGACTTAGTAGAATTTTCATCTGTCTTTAGCTTTTTAAGGCAAATTTTGATGCTGGACTTGAAAATTTATCAATTTTAGTGAATTTCATGCCTTTTGCCAAATTTGGAGTGATTTGCTCATGCTAACCCTAGCTTGCCCTAACTTTCTATTTTTAGCAAGTTCTCCAGATTTTGTACTTTGAACTAATTTCAAGCTCCAAAAGGTTGGATTTCGCTTTGTTCTGAATCTCGGGATGCATTTGTGTTGTTGATGCCTGATATCTGTCTGTACCTGCTATTTTTAGCCCATCTCTGAAGGTGGTTTACTATTTATAGTCACTGCCTGTTTCTGAGACTTCCACAGCTCCGTTTGACTTGAAATTCGAATGACGTGCTCCTCATCAGGTGACTTGCCCGTTCACACTGGCGCCTGCTGCTGATTTACTATTTTTAGCCAATTTTTGGAACGCCTAACTATAAATAGTAAGTGCTCTGATTGCCTTCAAATTTTACAGGTGGATAGCTTGAAAGATGCTGATTGTAGTGGTATACATTGGTTTTTGAAAATTCTGGCATCCGACCCCTTATTTTGGGTCCCGAAGCTGGAAACCCTAATTCACCTTGCATGTCCATCAAATGACCTCCGTTTAACCTCGTTTTTGTTGCATGTCGATCAGTTTGCAATTCTGAATGCTAGGAAGGGGCTGCTAGAGTGGATCTGCTAAAAATAGTAAGTTGCTGAAAAAGTGATCATCTTGCTTTGCATGTTACATCACTACGTTGCTCTTGAAAAACCCACAAGGAATCACTCGACATGCAAAGAAAACCCTGACATGCAAACCTTAAAAATAGCCTTCGAAGGCTGAATTCTGAAAGTCGTTATCTCACTTTGCATGTTATACCATCGCAAAGGTCTCTGAAAACCCAGAAGGAATCTCCAAACATGCATCTAAAAACTTCGCATGCAAACCCTAAAATTTGCTCTGGAAGCTGGACTGCTAAAAATAGCAAGTTGTCTGTTTAAGCTCAAATTTTGCACGTGAGCAGCTTGACATGTTCTGAATGCAGTGTGACTGTTAAAACTTCAAGAATGCTGAAGGAACGCCTGGAATTACACACTTACTAAAAATAGTAAGTTGCCAGAATCTGACGAAATTTTAGTGGAAACCTGTTGGAAGCATACTGACAACAACGTTAGTCTCAATTTTCAATTTATTCACTTCATTTGACTTTAAATTGACCATGAAAGTACAAACCCTAATTCTATAGACTTAGCCAAAATTTCACGTTTAAGCTCACAGACGGGCACATCCCTGGAAAGGCAGATAGTAGAAAAGAGAGACAGAGAGAGAGAGAGACAAAACCAAAGCCAAAAAACGAGGAACAGAGCAAAAATTAGAGGGGGTCCCCATTTCGAATGGGGCGATGTGTGAAAAAGGTCACAACAGGATCCATCCTTTTCCGTAGTCTTCTACACCATTATAATGATGACAAGCATCCCTTACTACTTGTGACACTATCAGATGTATCCCATCCTACATCAGGGGTCCACCCTTCATCTCAAGGGTCACATAAACACAAGCGATATTTCCATAAGTAATGAACCTATCTAACTTGGTGGTTCCAACTTCAATCGCCCATAGGCCGTTGGCGACAAGTATGTCCTCACAAGAAGTATCTTCTGACATATACCACCTTGTGACCTTAGTAATATTGTTAGCTATCTTCTTCACAACTCGCGTAGCACTTGGCATTAATCACCCTTATGTCATAAGTGGTTGCCTACTAACTCTCTTGATACAGTGATTAGCTCTAGTTACAGTTACCTGCATGGTAGGGTAACTATCCACACAACCATTCCTATACCATAACTAGGGTATCCCTTGGCAACCTTCATCTTTGTGACCAAGTGAATGCCAGCTAATCCCTTGCAATAGCTCAAGAATTAATCATTGGCACGGTCCACTAACTTCTTTTCACTGCTCAAATAACCTAGAGGTACACACTTTTGGGGGTCATACATAATAGGGTTCACAAGTACTGGTCAAGTAGATCTAGATAAGTATATCACAATCAACTTATTCAAGAGTCTATACATAGAGTCCTATAGGTGTAGAGTTAAATTTCACAAACACATAAGAATCACATTGAACCCACATGAGATGGCCTCTACTCAACTTGCACACATAAACAAATATTGACTATAAAGTAGTCAAATCCACTCATTTTGTACAAATAGATATCCAAAACACACAGTTCAAAAACACATTCTTTATTAAAAAGATACAAGGGAATAATATCCAACCTTATTCAATAATACTTATAAATTTTTTAGCCTACAAACAACATAGGCAACATTAAAGAATGTCTTCCCAAGCTCAACCCAAATCAGGGACATAGCTACCACAATTATATCATCCATAGCCCATAAGAAAATCCATGGTTTTCTCCATTAGATCTTGTTAGCCAAATTTTACATCATTATTAGATACAAGTTATCAAGTTTCTTTAACTCTTCCATAACCATCTAACACCAATTTCAGCTTCAAACCAAAGCCTATTAAAGAGAGAAGGTCAAACAAGTTTAGGAACAACTCCAACCTTGGAGTTATCCCCCTAAACCCTCCCCCTTTGGACTTGAGGTCAGGGGCATCCTTCGCCCAAGAACTGCCTATTTACCTGTTTCCAAACAAGATCAAATTCACACATTGTTCTTCTCACAAGGTCTCTTAAAGGGAATACACACATTTTTCCCAATTTAGTAAACCTATACCACGACACTTCTATCCAAGTATGTTGAGGTCTTAAACTAGACCTTACCACTATTATCATTCCTAATTCAACATGAATATCCCAAAACCTTTAATAGGTTGATCTCCTTGACATAGAGATTAGGTTGATCTCCTAATTTTCTTTGTCCACACAAACCACACTTATCATTGGACCAAAACACCATGCCATAGTGGTGACATAAACATGAAGTTACACTTTTGTAATCATCACTACTGTTGATGTGGTTTTTGTGACCATACCAAACGGCAGAACAAAATAGTTTTGGGGCTACTCCGTTCTCTCTTGATCAAAGTATTCCGTGTGCTAAGATTGCGAGAGAGTTCACACGTTCAACTCCAAGGTTCCTTCAGTGCGAATAGACCCAGTTTGGTTGATGTGTATTGCTGTGTTCTTACGAGGGGACTTACATAATTGTTCAGATTTTTTACAGTTAGCAGCTAATGTATGATTGTGAAGGGGATTCTGCGCGTATGATTTGGCAATGTGGTTCCTTTCCTAAAACTAATCAGAAAGTGCGGAAAGTAAAAGGGGTTAAGGCCTAAGAAATTTATGTGCTACTCTAAATGCAGGATATGTGGAGCTTCGTTTCAATAGACTTCAACCGGATTTCACCTAGCCTCCGTCGGACAACCTCAGCAAAATCGGTGCAATCTTCAAGGGAAATAGCAAAAGATGTTCAAATTATGACTTAACATACATACACCATCACAACGACGCATATAAGCACATAAATCACAACTGAAGTTAAACTCAAGGTAATGTCCAGTTGACCACACAAAGCGAACTTATCATCA
>VDFB02117639.1:0-39570 GCA_007258455.2 Sequoia sempervirens
ATACAAAAACCCTCAATTTTCTCATAAATATCTAGGGTTTTCTATATTTCACAACTCCAAGGCCTTCCAAACCTCACCAAAGAATCAAACAAGTTTTTTAGGGTCTGGAAAAACAAAATAAACCTTCACTAGGCCTTTAGCCTCATTAGATCTCAAAAACACCACTTTGGTTCCTCCTTTTCATGCCAAAAAATCACATTCTCAGTCTAAGATAACATCACCAGCCCTATATATGCCTTACCACTATTACAAGAAACATGAAACTTGAAAAAAACATATTAAAGGCCTTTCCTTTGAATCACAGGTCACCATAGAAGGAGGAAAGGCTCCATCTTTAAATTAAAGTAAAATTCATACCCTGCTGGTCTGTACAGGTTGATCATGAAGAATGGAGTTTTTCGTTCACCAAAACAACTAAAGGAGTCTCAAAATAGATTTAAGTCCAAGTTAAGACCTACCACCACAATGATTTATGAATTTCTAATCATGGGAGGCCTGTACTAGGCTGTACACAAGAAAAAGAAACTGAAAACATAGAAAAACTCTTGAAATTCCACAGTTTAAGCGTTGAGTAGATCACCAAATCCTCAAGCAATTCAATGAACCCTTTATTTGGGCTTGCATGATGTTTTTATACATTTTCAAATCAGAAGTCCCAACTTCCTTCAATGCCCATAACCACCCTTGAACCACCAAACCTTCATTAAGCCTAAAAGTACTAGTATTAACAATGGTTTGCTTAATAAGCTTCATTATGCAAATTTTTTGTTCTACAGACCTAGGACCATTTAGATACCTTTATTTTACCCATTACAGAGCCCTTCAACATATCCAACAATCACCAATCCTTTTTTTTTCCCAAACTACACAAATTATCAAGTTTTCTACGCTTTTAAGGGACCACCTTCAAAACTTGTCCAAATCTCCTAAAACCTTGGGGAAACACTTTATATCTATCAAAACTTCAAATTATATCATTAGATTGTAGAGATTCAATCATTTTCCACCTAAACCATAAAACCCTCTCCCTAGGCTTAGAAACCGTATGTTTTATTGAAAGTAGCACTTGCCAAACACTCAAAAACTTGAAAACTATTAAAACAAGCCTAATATACCCTGCTCATGCTCAATCTAACATAAAATAATGCTTCCCAACTCAAAAACTCAATTTAAATCACCAAAAGCTCAATTTTGTTAAGGAAAACTCAACATTTCCTCATTTGGTTTGACGCCCAATCCAAGATCATCCTCCATTAAGTTTATCATGACCTCTTATAATGTTTCCCTCTTAAAAAAAACCACTTCAAATTCAAAAAATAACATTTGAAAGAGGTGACCATTGGCCTCCCTCTTTAATAGACTTTTACAACCCTTCACTATTAGTTAATTTGACTTGACTTAGCACTTTTTGTACAGGTAAAATTATTCGTCATGCCAAAGAAACAAAATGTTAAAAGGAAAAAAAACTAAAAGAGAAAAAAAATTGGTAGCACAAAGGGAACGAATGCAAAAGAGTCATGCTAGGGGAGATGTAGATACCGTAGTTGGAGACACACCTCTACCGCAAGTGAATACAAAGGGACACCATTAAGCACAAGTGAATATGGAGGGACACCATCTACCACAAGTGAGTATGGTTGGATACCATCCACCGCATCTGAAGTTGAGAGTACATCATCACTCGGATTTGACGAACAAGGTATGCCATCATCCCCACGTGAACCTCAAGGTATGCATTCTATTCCACCCTCGGTGAAAGGTACACAATCTAGCCCACCTCAATTAAATATTAATGAAATTGCTAATGTTGAGATGTATGTACCTAAGAGAACACCACCTGGAATTTTGCGTAGAAATCCAAAGCTTTTGATTAATATTGATGAGGATATTTTGCAGTACATGGAAGGTAAGATTCCAGAATGCACTTGTAGAAGATATGCTAATAAGATTTGGAAAATTTTCTTTCAAAGGCTAAATGAGATTGGAAGATGTCAACTATTTGTTCAAATGATGTGGGGTTTAAAGTACAGAAAAATCATGAAGACTCTTGGGTTGATAACATCGAATGCATCAAGTGAAAACACTATTGTGAAGAATCTAATGGATGTTTATGAGAGTGTGGGTAAGACCTCATGCTCAAAGGATAGTAATGTCACCCGACGTGTCATTACATCAATTTTGGTAAGCAATCAAACAAAGAGATATCATCTCATTAAAAAGACAAGTGAACAAATGGGAATTAGTAGAAATTTTTTATCAAAATCTGTTCAAAGGTGACAAAAAATTGAGGGCACCGATTCAAATGAGTTATGGGAATTTTCGGGAATACTGCCACATAAAGATAAAAAAGTTGTTGAAGCATTGAGAACACTAATTGAAGATTATTGGAAGAATAATACAAGGTCATCTTCGAATCAAAGGGATGTCGTAAGAAGGAGAATCGGTAGTCAAAACTATGAGCCACATCCAAAGCATTTTTTGGATATGACTCAAACCCAAATATTTCATAAATTTCAAAATGCTTATCCTCGAATTTGTATTTCTCAAAGATTGTTTGAAATGCTTAAACCTTTTTATGTCAAGATAAATCACACACGCACTACTTGTTGTTGTAGACTACATATTCAATTCGCTAACCATTATGATGTTTATCGTTCTATATGTTTAGATTTGCATACTAATGAAGTTTTGTAAGATTGTGGCATAGAAGCCCCACCAAAATTCTTCAAGAGAGTTCTTATCAAAAAATTTATGTCAAATAGAGGATGGCCAAATATTCTACAGGACAACATGCTTGGATGGTTCATGCGAGCATTGTGGTGGCTTGCAACGAATGCTAGTATGTCAACATATGGAAAGCACAGATGAGGTGGGACATAAACTAGTAGATTTCAGGAAGTATAAAATAGTGGAATACTCTACAAAAGATGGGTCTCAAGAAAAAAGGTGTGATTTGGTTATTGAGAAGATTCCAGTGTATCAATTTATGTCCATGTTTCGTGAGAATCTAGTGTATGAGTATACAAGGCATACCCATAGAGTCCGATGGTTGGACACACAATTCAAGATATACAAGGACACCTTTCTAGTTGGCAACATAGTATTAGTGGTTGACTTTGTAGAGAACTACACTCTATAGCCATAGTGTGAGGTGCAATCATAGTATTACAACTCCACACATGTTTCAATATTTGTGCACATAGCATTCATTCATGCAGTTGATAGTACAAAGGACCAAAGGAAGGAATTAAGGGAGTATCACTTTTATATTAGTGATGATCACACACATTCTCCAGAGTTTGTGCAAGGTTGCTTCCAGATGTTCTATAGTGATTTGGCTCGGAGGGGCATAGCATACAGTCAACATATAATATGGTTGGATAATTGTGTAGCACAGTTCAAGAATGCGCACATGTTCTACTGGTTGTGCATGATGCATCTCACTATAGGTGTTCAAAATATGTGGAACTTTTGTGAGGCTGGCCATGGAAAGGGGGAGCATGATGGTGCAGAAGTATGCATGAAAAAAGCATTAACACGAGAAGAGTTAAAGTATAAAGATAGTTCAAAGTTGACATATGCAAGTTCAATTGTCGAGTGGTGTAATGCTTTGATGGGTCCAAGTAATGATGGTACGTCTTCAGTTCATAGATTTTTTTGGTTGATGGATGATACTAACATTGCACCATATGAGGATTGTTGTACACTAACAGGATCGAGTGAGCTACACTCTTTCCTTCACTCAAATGCAGGTTCATGGAGTATCGATACACGTAAGATGGCATGATTTTGTTCTTCATGTACCATGCAAGCTTGGAATGATTGTGAGTTAGGGGAGTGGATTGACAAATTGATGACAATTTATCTTAGCCCACTTCACACATATCACCCTCTAATGACATTGGAACTAACACAGATGGAATCATCGGTCGACTTTGACCACGTATCAGATCTAGTTCAACTAGGTAATATATCCACTTGCTTAGTTTTTGAAAATCCATATTGTTATCTTACTTTGTACTGTATTCATAATGTTGACTAATTTCAAGTGATTTTCTGCACATATCAATGCAGGCATGTTTATGCAGTTATTGTAGATGAAGAAAATGAAGAGGCAACAAACTATTACTTATGTCATTGTGTTGAGGCCAAAAAGAAATTAGAAGCCTCAGTTATAGATGGAGAAAACATTAAATATCCTACAAGCTCAGTTGTTGTTACTGGAACATGGCTTAGAAGGTACCCACATAAGAGTGTTAAACATTGGCTATTTGAGGACTTTGATATGCATCGTAAGATTCTTCATTACTCAAACCTTGTTGTGGCATCCAATGTTTGTTTGAGAAAATATGGGGGTAGACCTTTGAACAAGACCTTGTGGAAGGTCTGTGAGTCTAACCATGAGGCAATACTTGACACAATAAAGAGTAGAGAAGATCCAGATGGTTCATTGGATTAATTTGTAAGTATATGCACAATGGTTCTTATTAATTTATACTTGTATCCACGTTAATTTTTTTGATGCCAATGCTATCATGTCTTATTTTTCTTTGAATATTTGTAAGTAACCTGGTAAACATTGATTGGTGTCCCCTTGTAGAAAATGTAAATTTATGAGCCATCCAAGAGAATCTCAGGCATAAAAGCAATGCAACATCCCTATTTTGATGATCTTGACAAATCTCAATTACGATTTTGAGCCATTACAAAAGTGTATGTGAAGCTTGGTGAGGGAATTTCAAGTTATTCATTTGAAGTTAACCTTATCATGAGCACCTATGATGTAGACATTATAGGAGCATCTTGAATTTCAAGATATTCTAGATTCATGAGAGGTGTTGTGTGCAGTAGGTATCTTGGAAGTCACAGTGAAGATGTATGAGCAGGAGTGACTAAGTTGAGAGACTGCCATGCCTATCTGTAAGTGCCTTCCATCTATTTTCATTTCATTTCCATTTTGGACATGAGTTGTTTCTTTTTTATTCTTTTACTTTGCCTATTTGTAACTAAACTAGTAAAAATTGATTTGTCTCTCCTTGCAGAAAATGCTGATTTTAGAGCCATCAAAGAGAATCTCAGCCAAAAAATCAATCCAACATCCTTATTTTGATGATCTTGACAAATATCAATTTTGATTTCAAGCCATTATAAAAGAGCGTGTGAAGCTTTGTAAGGGAATCTCAAGTTTCTCATTTGAAGTTAACCTCTAAATGGGAACCTATGATGTAGACATTATAAGAGAATCTTGAATGTATGAGTGACATTGTAAAATATCTGTGAGAACAGAGTACCTAAGGCATTGTAATGAGATTTACTTGTAATGACATTTACTAAAATAATGAAATTTGTGTAGGGGCACCAAGGTTATTGAGAATATTTGGTTCACGGAAATCTTTTAAGTTAGTTTTGTGTTTTGAGTTTTGTCAATTGAATAAGGTCATAACACATCCATAATTTATTTATAATTTAATAAGTCATGTTAGTTACAAAAATAACGGTTAGGCATGATTGGAAAGATGTAGAATCATTTGTAAAGGCTATTTAAAGCCTCTTGAAGGCTATTTAAGTCAATATTTGAATTTGTATCCTTTTGAAGGAATTTTTTTGAATATGGTTGTAAATGTACTATTAGTGAGATTGAGATTTTTAACCTTCAGAGAGTAGTAGTATTTATGTTGATGAAATTTTCTCTAGATGCAAGGATTCAAAGCACATCAACCATGTGGTACAAATGATTAAATCCCAGAGACAATCTGTAGCAATGAAATAGTTTAAAAAGGCAGAGAGAGCTACACTGGTGACTTAGGAGAAACTTTAGTGATGTAGAGTCAAGGTGGAGAAGACAAACAAATTAGATATCAGTAAATCAACAACCTTTGTTATTTCATTTGGCCATGTTGGAACAACTACCAACAAAAAGGCTTCCAAACTCAACAATTTGGCTTAAATTTTAGAGAATTCCTCTGAAGGACCATCTCATCATCAATATAACATCTACTCAAACCCACAACACCATTCCCAAGCCAGACATACAAGGTTTCTTTGCAATTTCTTGGAGATCCTTCAAATTGCCCTGCAAAAACACTACAAAATTAGCCCTATTTTACAAAAAAACTTCTCTTTAAATTTCTTCTAACCCCACAAGCTCTTGGATAGTCATAAAATAGGTTACAAAAATCCCAATTCCATAGGTTTTAGAAAAGCACTCAACCTCTAAGCCATAATTTCTTAAAACCCTCAATTTCCTAACAAATACCTAGGGTTTTTAGCATCTCACAACTCCAAGGCCTTCCATACCTCACCAAAGAATAAAAAAAGTTTTTTAGGGTCTAGAAACACATAATAAACCTTTTCCTAGCCTTTAGACTTAGTAGATCTCAAAAACATCACTTTGGTTCCTCCATTTCAAACCAAAATCTCACATTCTCAACCTAAAACATCACCAGCACTATAAACGCCTTACCATTATTACAAGAGTTAAGGAAACTTGAAAAAAAAACATTGTAAACCTTTCCTTTGAGTCACAATTCACCATAGTAGGAGGAAGGGCTCCATCACAAAAATTATAGTAAACTCAGACCCTGCTGGTTTGTACACGCTGAATAAAGAAAAATGGATTTTCCTTTCACTAAAACAACTAAAGGTGTATTAAAATAGATTAAAATCTAGGTTAAGACCTTCCACTATATATTTTCATGAATTTATATTCATAGGAGGCCTGTATTAGGCTGTACATAGAGAAAAAAAACTCAAAAACTCAAAAAAATGTTGAAATTCCACAGTTTTAGGTGCTGTCAAGAGCACCAATCTTCAAAAAAAGTATTGATTGAACCCCCATTCAGGATTGAATGATGTTTATAATACATTTAAAATGAGAATCATCTCCCTTCAATGCGCATAACTACCTTTGAACCACCAAACCCTTATTAAGCCTACAAATACTAGTATTTAACAATGGTTTGGCTTAATAAGCTTTATCATGCAAATTTATTATTCTAAAGGCCTAGGACAACTTAGACACCCTTATAACATGAATTTTAGACTCTTTCTCTACATTCCCACCTAATTTTTACATAATTTTCCTTTATGGCAATATCAACAATTATTTAATTCTAGAGTGCTTTTGCACATTTGTCCACCCTAACCTACTAGTTCCTAAAGTACATAAAAGATTGGTCTATTAGACCTTATTCAAGACCAAAATACCTCAACATACTAACATTTACCGACTATCCTCCCAATTTACCACCAAAAAATCACAAATCAAGGGTGATGTGTGGGTGCTCCTGCACCATTCAACTTTCAAAAACAAAGTCAATTAGGTTGGTAGCCATGTGGATCGAGCTAGCATTTGATGGAAGAGGAAGAAAGATGAATGGAACTATAGAGGCCCACCATACTAGATTTTGGTATTGAACCATGAGAGTAGAAGAGAGAGTTGATATCATGTATCAAAACATTAAGCATGCATTCTTCCAACCAACAGAGAAGGAGATGATTACTTTGCTTCATTTTCATTTGCATAAGCATATCAAGGCATGGGAACCAAGAAGACCAAGGATGTCTAGTTTTATGTGGAGGTAATGTATGTGGTCCAAAATTTAGGAGGGGCAGGAAGTTCAATGTATGATCTTGATGAAATTGAGGAAGAAGAACAAGAGAGAGATAGGAAAAATAAAATCAATACAGAGTTTCAAGGATTTGTCAAGCGAGTAAGAGAGCTATGGGAGCAACCTCATCTAAATTTTTTTGAACTATAGTTTGATATGTATCATTTAGAGAGCTTGGTTTTCATGGAGTTCCTTTCAAAGCCTCTGCTTTTATTATTCTTATGGTAAACTATTTGGTAGAGTTGGTGGAATTACCTTTCTTAGTAATCGCTATTGGTGAGATTGAGATTGCTAACTTGTAGAGAGTAGGGCTTGGGCAAAAGGAATTTGATATGGCTATTGCTTTCAAAGAATTCAAGTGGGATGTACTCCACATTGACACCATTCCTCAATATTCACTTGATGGAATCAAGGAATGGTTGAACTCCATGGTTATAAAGTATTATGAAAGCAGAATGAACTTGTACTAGCAGCCAATTTTGAAGACTATTACTGATGATCCAAATAAATTTATTGAATATGTTGGTTAGGAATTTTTGAATATGGAAGCTAGTGATTTTGATTCTGATTATTCAGAGGAGTCAAATCAAGGATATGAACCCTCTAATGTAGAAGAGGAATCATAATCTTATTTCATGTATCCACCATCAAGAGTGTTACAAGCCAACATGATGGAGGGAATTTTTATATAAGGATAATTTTCAATGTTGCAGGTACTAGCTTTAACACCAACTACAATGGAAACATTGAAATTCCCTAGTAGTATTTATGTTGAGGAAATTTCCTTTAGATGCAAGGATTCAAAGCACATCAAACACATGTGGTACAAATGATTAAATCCCAGAGATGATCTATAGCAATGAAAGAGTCTAAAAAGGTAGACAAAGCAACATTGGTGACTTAGGAGAAACTTTAGCTTTCAAAAAAAAATTCAATTAGGTTGGCAGATGTGTGCATTTAGTGGAAGAGGAAGAAAGATGACTGGAATTATGAAGTCCCACCATACTAGATTTTTGTATTCAACCATGAGAGTAGATGAGAGAGCTGATATCATGTATCAAAATATTGAGCATGCATTCTTCCAGCTAGTGGAGAAGGAGATGATTACTTTGCTTCATTTTCATTTGCATAAGCATATCAAGGCATGGGAACCAAGAAGACCAAGGATTTAAAGTTTTATGTGGAGGTAATAGATGTGGTCCAAAATTTAGGAGGGGCAAGAAGGTCAATGTATGATTGTTAACCTTGAGAGAGTATGACTTGGGAAAAAGGCATTTGATATGGCTATTATTTTGAAAGACTTCAAACGAGATATACTCTGCATTGATGCCATTCCTCAACCTTCACTTGATGGCATGAAGGAATGGTTGGACTCCATGGATATAAAGTATTATGAAAGGAGAATGAACTTGAACTAGTGGCCAATTTATTGAAGTTGGTGGTTGGGAATTTTTGAATATGGAAGCTAGTGATTCTGATTCTGATAATTTAGAAGAGTCAGAACAAGGATATATGAGTTCCCTCTAATGTAGAAGAGGAATAAAAATCAGATTTCATGTAGCCACCATCAATATTGTTACAAGCCAACAAGATGGAGGGAATTCTTATATAAGGATAATTTTCAATGTTGCAGGTACTGGCTTTAATACCAACTACAATGGAAACATTGAAATTCCCTAGCAATATTTATGTTGAGAAAATTTCCTTTAGATGCAAGGATTCAAAGCACATCAACACATGTGGTACAAATTATTAAATCCTAGAGACGATCTGAAGCAATGAAATAGTTTGAAAAGGCAGACAGAGCAACATTGGTGACTCAGGAGAAACTTCAGCTTTCAAAAACAAAGTCAATTAGGCTGGTAGACGTGTGGATTGGGCCAGCATTTGGTGGAAGAGGAAGAAAGATGACTGGAACTCTAGAGGCCCACCATACTAGATTTTGGTATTCAACCATGAGAGTAGATGAGAGAGTTGATATCATGTATCAAAACATTAAGCACACATTATTCCAGCTAGCGGAGAAGGAGATGATTAGATTGATTCATTTTCATTTACATAACCATATCAAGGCATGGGAACCAAGAGGACCAAGGATTTTGAGTTTTATGTGGAGGTAATGGATGCGGTCCAAACTTTAAGAGGGACAAGAAGGTCAATGTATGATTGGTGCAGGAACACCATTCAGTAGGTTTTGTTCATCAAGGAAAATATGGAGTAGAATATAGGGTTTTGAGTTTTGTATTAAAATAAGGTCTATGAGATGATTATATTATGCATTGAGTCATATTTGAGTTGTATTAGGTGTTTAGGAGGTTGGGTTTTTGAAAAATTGCAAAATGTTTAAAAATTGCAAAAATGTGCAAAATTTGCAAACTGAAACGTTGTAAAATTGCAAAATTTGCATTATGGAGGGAATGTGAAGAGTCAAACCAGTTCAAAGGTCAGTTAGGAAGGTGAATCTATTTTTAATTGGTGGGAAAGAGTTTAAAAACATGCAGAACTCGAATTGAAGTTTGGATTTTGTGATTTGAAGAAGCAAAAACAATAAAAACTCAGAATTTTCCAAAATTTTTTGTATTTTCAGCTGTAATAGCAGATTGTACGGCATGTATTTCAATTAGTTGATCTAGATTTGTTGATATTTGCATATTAGATGGAGTTACCTTTCTTTTTAATCCATTTAGAAGGTTTTCCATAACATTTTGTGCATTTTATCATCAATTTACTAAAATCGGCCTGAACTTGTACATTTGAAGGTTTTGAGTCAATAAAAATGGATTTTTGACCCATTCCTCTTTTTGTAGCCTCTAGAACTTGAGGAATGGGTCTACACTAACATTATTAAGGTGTGAGAATGATGTGTTAGTGCTGGGGAGGTCTGAAAGTGAGATGGGTGCGAAACCCATGTGTGTACAAGTGAGTTTTCTTTAAGAAAAATGGTGGTTTTGAAGAGTCAAATTGTGTTTTTGTGTAGGGAAGCATTATTTTATGATTGTTTGAGCTTGTGCAGGGTATCAAATTTTTTTTTGAGTAATTTTTAGGTTGTGGCTAGCTTTGGAAGTATCATTTTCAATAAATCCCTAGGGTTTAGGCTACAATAGAGGGTTTTGTGGTTTACCCATTGTACGGTCATATAACTGAGATCTAATTGTGAATTTTTAAGTTTTGACACCTTGTAATTTCTGCCCCAAGAGCTGGTAAGGTTTGGATAAGTTTAGAGTATAGATCCTTTGTTCAATCAGATCGATCCCTTAAGGGTCTAAAGGAAAAAATGGCTACAAACTTCAGCATGAGGTTACTCAGACACCATGATGCTTAGAAATTTTTTGTTTGATCTTATTGGATCATGTTGGGCATGTCTAAAATAACCTCTCTCAATTTTCGTTATCTCAGAGTGGTTTTCCTGTGGTGTCCAATTTTTAGTTGATGGGAAAAGTGTCAAATGCAAGCAGTGGAAAGTTGCAAGGTGGTGCAACTTTCGTTCTACAATTTGTGTGATCAAATAGATTGTTCCAATGTATCTGAATAGGCATTTTTACTCTAAGCATGGTCCTCTTTCACACCCAAACACACGGAATCGCTTTGAGCTACATTCAACCGGATCGATCCCTTAAGGGTCCAAAGGGAAAAATGGTTGCAAACTTCAGCATGAGGTTACTTAGAAACCGTGATTCCTGAAAATTCTCGTCTAATCCTATTGGATCACATTGGGCCCCTCTACAATAACCTCTCTCGGTTTTCATTATCTTAGAGTGTTTTTCCCATGGTGTCTAGTTTTTAGTTGATGGAAAAAGTGTCAAATGGAAGTAGTGGAAAGTTACAAAGTGACCTGCAACTTTCGTTCTACAACTCGTGTGACCAAACAGACTATTCCAATGCATTTAAATAGGAAATTTTACACTAGGAATGCCCCTCTTTCACACACAAGCACACAGAATCGCTTCGAGCTACGTTCAACCGGATCGACCCCTTAAGGGTCCAAAGGGAAAAATGGCTTCCAAATTTAGCATGAGGTTAATTAGACACCATGATGCTTAGAAACTTCTCATCTAATCCTATGAGATTGTGTTGGGCCCCTCTACAATAACCTCTCCCATTTTTCGTTATCTTGGAGTGGTTTTCCTGTGGTGTCCAGTTTTCAGTTGATGAGAAAAGTGTCAAATGGAAGCAGTGGAAAGTTGCAAAGTGGTGCAACTTTCATTTTGCAACTCGTGTGACCAAAAAAAATATTCCAACATGTCTAAATAGGCATGTTTACTCTAAGAATGGTCTTCTTTCATACCCAAACACATGGAAGCACTCCAAGCTACGTTCAACCAGATTGATCCCTTAAGGGTCCAAAGGGAAAATGGCTACAAACTTTAGCATGAGGTTACTCAAACACCATGATGCTTAGAAAATTATCATCTAATATCATGGGTCCATGTTGGGCCCCTATACAATAACCTCTCTCATTCTTGGTTATCTTGGAGTGGTTTTCCCGTGGTGTCCAGTTTTCAGTTGATGGAAAATGTGTCAAATGGAAGTAGTGGAAAGTTGCAAAGTGGTGCAAATTTTTTTCTACAACTCGTGTGATAAAAAAGACTGTTCCAACACATCTAAATAGGAATTTTTATGCTAGGAATGGTACTCTTTCACACCCAAACATGCGGAATCGCTCCGAGCTACATTCAACCAGATCGATTCCTTAATGGTCCAAAGGGCAAAATGGCTGCCAACTTCAACATGAGGTTACTTAGACACCGTGATGCTTAGAAACTTCTCGTTTGATCCCATGGGATTGTGTTGGGTCCCTTTACAATAACCACTCTCATTTTTCATTATCTCAGAGTGGTTTTCTTGTGGTGTCCAATTTTTAGTTGATAGAAAAAGTGTTAAATGGAAGCAATGGAAAGTTGCAAAGTTGTACAACTTTTGTTCTGCAACTCGTGTGACCAAATAGACTATTCCAACACATCTAAATAGGCATGTTCATGCTAGGCATGGTCCTCTTTCTTATCCAAACATGTAGATCCACTTTGAGCTACATTCAACTAGATCAATCCCTTAAGGATTTGAGTGTAGTATGTTGAAATAGGCCATTCCACTTATTGTTCAGGCTGTTTCTCGGTGATATGGGCCTGATGTAAGTAGGATAGGAGTAGGAATAAGAAAATAGAATTAGTAAGGGCATTGGAAGAGATTACTAACACTACCCCTGTTCAAAATTCAAAATTAAGGCCCCTTAAAAGCAAGGCTAGAAGAGGTGGAAAGAAAAAATTGCTTGAAAATAAGTTAGAATAAGTTGGAAATAGGGTGAGATTGTAGAGTTTGATGTATTCAAAAGGTCTGCAAGGAAAGGGGAGGTTAAAAGTATGTTATGTCATGACATGCCCTAGTTGGGAAAATAGGGGTTTTGAATGAAAAAGAGAGGTTTGAGGGATTAAACGTGGGTAAAGTCAAGGGGAAACATAATTTGGTGCTCAATTAAGTTTGTGAAGGAATAATGAAGAGTGTTGGAATAGGTTTTGAGGTTCAGGTTCGGGGGTTTGGTTCAACGGTTTGGCCAAATTTTTTTGGAGGGGGGTTCAGTTCATTTTGGGTTCGTTGGTACAAAAAACATGTAAAAACCAAATATATATCTATGCAACCTAGAAGCATGAATTAGGATTAGAATATCACATATCATCATATAAACAACAAAACCACCATAAACTTGAATGTGATTTAAAACAACAAAATTTCCAAAAAAAAAAGTGTTTATAACCTACAAAAAAATGTGAATAAAATCACGCTAATTTTCGCGTGAAAAAAAACCATGAGACCATAGCTTGTTGCTTACTATTATGCTTTGATATATTTTTTCCAAGCATCCATAGCTTGTTCGAAAGTACTTTTTTTAGGCTTTTAGCCATAGTATCAAGGTAGTGAATTGTTTGATAAAATGCTTTGGTAGACATGTATGAAAAATGTGGTAGCATAGACAAGGTAGTGAATTGTTTGAAAAAATGGCTCAAAGAAATGTGGTTTCATGGTGATGGAATGGCATGATGAATGCCATGTCAAGCAAATTGCTATGGATTGTCATGGCATTCCATCACCATTGAGACCACATTTCTTTGAGGTTTTTTTTCAAACAGTTCATTGTCTTGTCTATGCTATTGCTTATTATTGCTTTGATAGATTTTTTCCAAGCATCCATTGCTTGTTTGGAATCACCTATTTTAGGATTTTAGCCATAGCAGCAAGCGGTGAACTATTTGATAAAATGCTTTGGTAAACATGTATAAAAATGTGGTAGCATAGACAAGGTAGTGAATTGTTTGAAAATGTCAGAATGTTCATGGTGATGGAATTCCATGACAATCCATAACAATTTGCTTGTCATGGCATTCCATCACCATGAGACCACATTTCTTTGAGGCATTTTTCAAACAATTCATTTCCTATGCTATTGCTTACTATTATGCTATGATAGATTTTTCCAAGCATCCATAGCTTGTTCGAAAGCACCTGCTTTTAGGCTTTTAGCCATAGCAGCAAGGTGGATTTGATAAAATGCTTTGATAGACATGTATGAAAATGTGTTAGCATAGACAAGGCAGTGAACTCTTTGAATGCTCAAAGAAATGAGGTCTCATGGTGATGGAATGCCATGACAATCAAAAGCATTTGATTGTCATGGCATTCCATCACCATGAGACCTCATTTCTTTGAGGCATTTTTTCAAAGAGTTCATTTCCTTGTCTATGATATTGCTTACTATTATGCTTTTGATAGATTTTTCCAAGCATCCATAGCTTGTTCGAAAGCACTTGTTTTAGGCTTTCAGCCATAGCAACAAGGCAGTGAACTATTTGACAAAATGCTTTGGTAGACATGTATGAAAAATGTGGTAGTATGGACAAGGCAATGAACTATTTGAAAAAATGCCTCAAAGAAATGTGGTCTCATAGAATGCCATGACAAGAAAGTGCAATTGGCAGTTGCTCCTAGTTATTAGTTATGCAATGTGAAGTAATTTCATAACTACTTAGGTTGAATTTGTAAAAACTATATTGTAATTGAAATATTGTCATCTATCAACATCTAGTTATTAGTTATGCAATGTGAAGCAATGCTTTGAGTTTGAAAGATGTGCAATGCAATGTAATCAACGATATGAATATAAACTACAAAATCTATTTTTTACAATTTATTAGTTAAACTCTTTATTTTATTTTCTCTCTATATCTCTATGCTATTGAAATGCCTTTAAATTTAAATAATTTTTATTTTGTTTATCTCTTGTTCTACTTTTTTTTACCTTTTTCTTTTTAAATCTGATTTTTTTTTTCAAATTTTTCTAGACTTTTTCTCGATTTTTTCAAAAATCTTATACTTTTGGTTTGCCAAATTTTTCCCCAAAATATTTTTTCTGCTATGGTATAAACACATATGTTTTTGTAATATTAAGGATACTTTTTGAAACTTCTATGCATTGCTAATCTAAAAGGAAAAGTCTTTTGCCTAATCTGTATGCAGCCATGCTTTTGACATTGTCAAAAAGAGAAAAACTTCTTGAATGATGCAAAGGCATGGCCAAGCAGTTATAACTCTTCACATGAGAGTTCAGAGAGATGTTGGAGAGTACATCAAGTCAGTGAGAAAAAAAGTGTAATGTGTTTTAGTTTGTAGTATTCCTCTATTTCTCTGCAGATGTGTCATAATTTCTCAGTTCAAATATGGACACCAAATATCAATAAAAAAGATTTGTATTAACCAAATAGCCATGTACACATACATCAATATATGTCAATATAAGTATAAAATATAGTTACAAAATAACCATATAGGCTTACGAGAATGCTATATAGGCATACAATGTCAAATATATCCAATACAAAATATGTACAAAATTGCCATGTCTAGGCATACAACAAAGGGCTCTGGAATCAAAATTCATTTCTCTCCATCCTCTGGAAATAAATTATTTCCCTTTGTTTGGTGATCTAATGGCGATAAGTCCATCAATCATTTTTTCTATGCTCGAGGAGTGCTCCTGTTCCTCCTAGAGTTTAGCTCCTAGTGAAGTTTTAACTATTACAATAAGAGGTAAATACATTAATATATAGAAATTACATTATAAAAAATGATATATTTAACAAAAATAATCACTTATGGTCATCTCATGATCACTCTCCATGATGGAAATATTTGCATGCTAATGTTGAGGCATGCTCAAGCCCTGTATAAACCATCCAAATAGGAATTAAACTACAAATCAATAATGGTTTGATTTTTCAGTAGAACTAACATCTATAACAACGAATGTAAATTGAAATTTAGTAATTTTCCTCATACCTCCCCTATCAGATCCATCAAGGATTGTATAGTGGATGAAACACCAATATCCATTGCCCTCATGACATTTGGAGGTGTTTCCACAACCAACATCTGAAAATAAAACAACAAATTATTCAATCATAAAAAAGTTACAATAGCAATCCACGTCACATGACTTATAATGTATGAGATCTAACGAACAAAATTTTGAGTACAAGTATTAAACTATATATATCTGATTATCATGCTTACTATTTTCCCTATCCATATCTTGTTCAAAAGGTCGCGTTTTTAAGCTTTTACCCATAGCAGCAAGCCGCTAAACCATTTGATTAAATGCTTTTGTAGACATGTACGATAACTATAGTGGCATAGAGAAGGCAGTGAACTATTTGAAAAAAATCCTCAAAAGAAATGGGGTCTTGTTGTGATGGCATGGCATTACAAACAAATGCACGTCATGGCATTCCATCACCATAAGACCACATTTCTTCCAGGCATTTTTTCAAAACGTTCATTTCCTTCTCTATGGTATTATTACTTACTATTATGGTTTGATAGATATTTTTCCAAGCATCCATATAGTTTGTTAGAAAGCACCTATTTTACGCTTTTAGCCATAGCAAAAACTGCAAGGAAGTGAGTAGTTTGATAAAATCCTTTGGTGAACATGTATGAAAAACATGGTATCATAGGAAAGGTGGTGAGCAGTTTGAAGAAATTCCTCAAAGAAATGTGGCCTCATGTGGTGATGGAATGGAATTCCATCACCATGAGACCGCATTTCTTTGAGATATTTTTTCAAACTACTAACTGGGTGGGTGCATGAAGTTGGTCACACTTTTGTGGCCAAATGGGGAATTTTTTGTGAAAAGAGATAAGGAAAGCGTGTTATAATGCACTCGCGTTATATGATTTTAAAAGCAAAAAAAAATGTGAAATCTGTACATCATTTGCTTTTTACTGTTTCTCAGCTCTGCCCATGGCCAAAAACCTTCACTTTCACACTCGCGTTCTAGGAGGAAGGATTTCTACAAATTTCATCAACAAGAGTTGGATTTTCTTTGCAAATATGGCACCACAATGATGAAGAGATGCGAGAGGTAAGTATTGTTTGCTATTTGTTTTTAATTTGTTAGTTTGAAATTGATTTTGTTTGTTTTAGGTTAGATTTGATTTAAAAAAAAAAATTGTAGGAAATCCTACAAATCCTCAACGAGAAGAGGAGGGAAATCCTCAACAGAAAAATCCTCAACAAAATAAACCTCAACAACAAAATCAACCTCCCCCACCATTCTCTCAATACCCTTCTGGCACTCAAGAAAATTTGATTGAAATTGATAACAATAGAAAACAACTTGAGGATCTTATCAGTAGGTTGAGTGATCCAAATGCTTCAACCACAGAAAGAATGCTTCTAGAAAATTCATTGAAAGATATGTTAAAAAATGTAGATGCAATCACCCAACAAATATTTGGATGGCAAGATAGGAGGCAAACAGCTAGGGTATATTATGCAGACAAATTATCATATAAACAAGTAAAAGATTTAAAAATTACTAAAGGTGATTTGTGCTTTCTATTCACTAACCCTAAAACAAATCAAAATATTACCCTCAATGCAAAGAGGTTTCCTATTCATTGGTGCCACCACCAATAGATTAAGAACTATTTTTATGAAAGATGGTATATGGTCTTTGATTACCCACCATGCAATAATTGTGAAGTCCCCCAATATTTTCTTAGGAAATTATACAATGAGTTTGTATTGAACCAAATCCCAAATTATTTTGATATGAGGGAGTTCTAGGGGAGAGGTGGGGGGTCAGCTCAGGATAGGCCCGGTGCACAGCCGAATCCTATGTGGCAAGGGAGATGACCTCTCACTAGGCTGCCTCGTGAGTAGATTGTGATGTCTGCCATTGCAAAGGAGAGTGCCGACATAGAGACATTGCAGGCAATCACAACTTTGACCCAGAGTGTCATCCATCACACTAGCCCTATTGTACAATTCCATCCAAGGGAGTCTTCAGGTGGTGGCCTTCGAACCCATGTGTGTCAATCTTGTGAGGTGACTTGTTCGTATGACCCTACCGACACTTAGGAGGGTGCTACAAAGGATCCATATGCTACTATGCAACCTGATCTGTATGCATCTATAGGGATGGAGAGGATGACTGACATTTTGCATGTTGCATATGGCATTGACACTCAGGTAAAATTCAGCATGTTCATTGAATTTAATTTATTAAATTTTGATTGTGAAATGCAAGATTAACTAATTTAGTTTTATTGTTTTAATAAAATTGCAGGGTCACAGTGTAGATACTGGATACACCAGTCATCCATCTACTTATTTTTAGAGTACACCTATTAGTGGGGTATATAACTAGTAAACAATTATAAATTTATTACATGTTAATAACATTGTTTTACGAATGGTATTTTAATATGTGATTTTGGATGTTAAACAGGGTAATGTTGGAGGTTTCAAGGAAACACCTCCTAGTGCCAGTAGATTTGATCAAATGTTCACAGAGGTAATATAGAATAAATAGAACTTAACTAATGATTTCTAAGTTTAGTAGATTTGTGTAGTTTATATTCATATTGTTGGTTATGTTGCATTACACATCATTCAAACTCAAAGCATTACTTCAAATTCGATAACTAATAATAAAAAATATATAGTTTAATACTTGTACTCAAAATTTTGTTCATTAGATCTCATACATTATAAGTCATCACGGATTGCTATTGTAACTTTTTTGTGATTGAATAATTTGTTGTTTTATTTTCAGATGTTGGTGACGAAACACCACCGAACGCTACGAGGGCAATGGATATTGGTGTTTCCTCCGCTATACAATCCTCGTTGGCTTTGATAGGGGAGGTATGAGGCAAATTACTACATTTCAATTTACATTCGTTGTTATAGATGAACTAGTTCTAGTGAAAAATAAAACCATTATTGATTCATATTTTAATTCCTATTTGGATGGTTTATACAGGGCTTGAGCATGCCTCAACATCAGTGTGCAAATATTTCCATCGAGGAGAGTGATCATGAGATGGCCGTAAGTGATTATTTTGTTAAATATATCAATTTTTATAATATAATTTCTATATATTAATGTCTTTACTTCTTATTGTAATAGTTAAAACTTCACCAGGAGCTAAACACTAGGAGGAGCAGCAGGAGCACTCCTCAAGCATAGCAGAAATGGGTGACAGACTTATCACCATCAGATCGCCAAGCAAAGGGAAATAAAATTGTATTTGAACCAGAGCATGGAGAGAAATTAATTTTGAATGCAGAACCCTTTGTTGTATGCCTACATGGCAATTTTGTACATATTTTGTATTGGATATATTTGACATTGTATGCCTATAGGGCATTCTCGTAAGCCTATATGGCTATTTTGTAACTATATTTTATACATATATCGACATATATTGATGTATGCATACATGGCTATTTTCTTTTAATACAAATCTTTTTTATCGATGTTGTCCATATTTGCATTATAAATTCATGGTTCAATAGATATGATTTATGTGTATTCAAGTGTATACTTTACAACTTACGCACATATACTTTTCAACTTACATGTGAACATTGAAAAGTGTGAAAATTTCTGTGTGTGGAAGTCAAATGTAAACCAATTTTGCAATTCTCAGTTCTTGCATACTCGATCTTATGGACTTATTCCTTCCTAGCACATATTGTGAATATTTCTCATTTGGTGCAGAAGACAGATTCCTCATTTTTGAACCATTCATAGCAAAGAGATTCACAATAAAACTTTATCATTGGAGCACTGCTCCATACTTCTCTTGTCTAGACCATAAAGGATTGAAAATTCTTAATTTGATGCAATGATAGTCTTGAGATGAGAATTTATATAACCATGCCTATTTTGAAACTTCGCATCTAATACTGCATCAACAAGAACTTAAGAAGTGTTGCATAAGAGTGTTAGGTTTGATAGGCCTTCTCTTCCCTAAGGGAGGAGAGCCTGCATCTTGAATTTTGAACAAAATTTTAAGAAGAAAACATTTTACCTAAAAGCTTCAAACCTAGATGACATATTTGGCTAAGTCTATCTTGAAAATTATCAATGCGTTCAAAATCTAAAGGAGATTCTCCCTGAAAAGAAAACTTTACCCTTTTTCCCAAGGAAAGAAATTGCAATGTAAGTTGCATGATTTATCTTATTTCTTTCTCATAGTTCTTGGTCAATCATTCATGGTTCAGGATAGTTCCATTCCAAGGAAAGGACACCCAAAAAATCACTGAGATTCTTCTATGATCTGCAAGAAAAATGTTTTGGCTCTTTCACAATGTAAATAATTATGTAACACGGTTTTCTTGTTTTCCTTCCACACAGAAAAATGTTCACACTTTTCAGATTGATCAATGATCAATAATGGCTGATTGTAAACACGACATTTTTATGTTTGAACTTTAATCTATAATTTTGTATCATGAAATTCAAGTATCACTAATATTTTAATATTTGACTATGAAAGTGGTGGTGTATTTTTGCTATGTTATTTTACTATTAATATGGTGGTGTATTCTGAACTTGATTATTGCTGCAAATATGTATATATTTCTTATTTTTATATGTTTTTGTATTAGCGAACCCAAAACAAACCCAACCCCAAAAAAAAATTCCCAAACCGGCGAACCGGGTTCTCGAACCCGAACCTGATCCCAAAACCGAACCGGTAACTTAGTAAAAAATAGATTTTTGTAGTTTATATTCATAATGTTGATTTCATTGCATTTCACATCTTTCAAACTAAAAGCATTGCTTCACATTTCATAAATAATAACTAGATGTTGATAGATGACAATATTTCAATTACAATATAGTTTTTACAAAGTCAACCTAAGCAGCTATGCATTTACTTCGCATTGCATAACTAATAACTAGGAGCAACTACCAATTGCATTTGGTTGTCATGGCATTCTCTGAGACCACATTTCTTTGAGGCATTTTTTCAAGCAGTTCACTGCCTTGTCTATACTACCACATTTTTCATACATGTCTACCAAAGCATTTTTTCAAATAGTTCAAGTGTTGCCTTGTTGCTATGGATGAAAGCCTAAAACAAGTGCTTTCGAACAAGCTATGGATTCTTGGAAAAAATCTATCAAAAGCATAATATTAAGCAATATCATAGACAAGGCAGTGAACTCTTTGAAAAAATGCCTCAAAGAAATGAGGTCTCATGACTTGATGGAATGCCACATGACAATCAAATGCTTTTGATTGTCATGGCATTCCATCACCATGAGACCTCATTTATTTGAGACATTTTTTCAAAGAGTTCACTGCCTTGTCTATGCTAACACATTTTTCATACATGTCTATCAAAGCATTTTATCAAATAGTTCATTGCCTTGTTGCTATGGCGAAAAGCCTAAAATAGGTGCTTTCAAACAAGCTATAGATGCTTAGAAAAAATCTATCATATCATAATAGTAAGCAATAGCATAGACAAGGGAATGAACTGTTTGAAAAAAATGCCTCAAAGAAATGTGGTCTCATGGTGGTGTAATGCCATGACAAGCAAATTGTTGTGGATTTTTATGGCATTCCATCACCATGAGACCACATTTCTTTGAGGCATTTTTTCAAACAGTTCGCTGCCTTGTCTATGCTACTACATTTATCATTCATGTTTACCAAAGCATTTTATCAAATAGTTCACTTCCTTGTTGCTATGGCTAAAATCCTAAAATAGGTGCTTTCGAAAAAGCTATGGATGCTTGGAAAAAATCTATCAAAGCATAATAATAATCAATAGCATAGAAAAGGCAGCAAACTGTTTGAAAAAAAGCCTCAAAGAAATGTGGTTTCAATGGTGATGGAATGCCATGACAATCCATTGCAATTTTCTTGTCATGGCATTCGTCATGCCATTCCATCACCATAAAACCACATTTCTTTGAGGCATTTTTTCGAAGAGTTCACTGCCTTGTCTATGGTAACACATTTTTCATACATGTCTATCAAAGAATTTTATCAAACAGTTCATTGCCTTGCTGCTATGGCTAAAAGCCTAAAATACGTGCTTTCAAACAAGCTATGGATGCTTGGAAAAAATCTATCAAAGAATAATAGTAAGCAACAAGATGATGCAATACAAAGATTGCCAAACCACTCAACAACTCAGGGGACTCTTGTCCCAAACTCATATTGGAGAACATCAAACAAAATTTCAACATTTCATCAAAAATCTACTTTTCATCCACTCAAATTCTCTTATCATTCATCATTCATCCTTCCACAAATCTGTATTCCAATTGACTCATTCAAAGCAAAAAACCATTTTAGAAAACTTTGATTCAATCAATTAGATCAACATGCATTTCAAAAACACTATTTTCAACAAGGCACTCTTCCATTCAATCAATTGATTCAATTTGTCCCAAATAGTCAATCCATCATTACAATTGGATTTCAAAATTTTACCATACCATCAAGCACTGTGAACATCATTATTACAACTGATACAAATCAGGAACTTTCTCCCTTAACTTTGTTCTTACTGAACTTACAATTTCATGTATTGTTTTACACCAAGTATCCTCACTATCCAACTGTCAAAACAACATATCTCACTTCTAAACCCTATCCAAGACTCCATACATCCTTGACACCATGACTTAGACAACATTATCCCAAAATTAACTCACCGATCACTATTAGGCCAGACTTCTATTCTCTAAGCAGTCAAGGCACTACTTCTCAATGAGAAATTCATGCCCTAAATCGGGTAAACCAAACACACTAGTTTCAAAACCCAAGATCCAAAACACTTTTAGATACCTCTTAATTCCCATGTCCTCATATCAAAAACTTAGAATAACTTATATTGAAGAAATAAACAGTTTTTAGTCTGAACTCTATAAAAAAGGCTACTAAAATAGGCCTGATTTTCAAAGAAGAACCCCTTCAAACATTCCCAAAACACTTAAAACCTCAAAAAATTCATTAGACATAACAAAAAACTCCCAATTTATCCATTTTCAGGGATTAAAACACTCCTTTTGATAGTATATTGACAAACGCTTGTTTATATGGTGAAAAACTCAAAAATCAATGAGGGTTTCTTGTATAGGCTACATGCAAACATCAAAACATTCAGCTAACCATTGGAACATGTCAAAATACATCTGAAAAGGCATTTGGAAACATCTTCTAACCCATGCACTTGTTCTTTCTCCATTGTCAGGCTGGAAACTGTTCATTTTGACTGGAAAACTCAGAATTTCCTATGTAGCAGTAGCTCCTTCAAGGTATTCTTTCTTTTTCCTCCACTCACAAACATCAAAACATAACAAATAACCTATCCCTAACCTACTCCAATAATCTACTTGACCTACATTGGTGGAGTAGTGTGGAAATGCCTTATAAGACTCTCAAAACTCAATGCACAGGATTTCAGACCGAGCCATAAGAAGAATGCTCAAAGAAACATTAAATTTATTGGATTCCTTCCCAAATGGATACAAAAAAATAGTGATTCCCCAACCTACTGGAAAATTTGAACCCTAAACTCTTGCATAGTCCATACAAGTTAATAAACAACTGAAAAAAATACAAAATAAACTAAAACAGGGAACTCTTTGTTAATTTAATTCTTCCAGAATACAATGATCTCTTTGCTCGGCCTTTACAATGATTTTAAAGAAGTTTCCATCCACCAACTACCTCTTCATCTTCCTTGATTTTCTTGATTTTCTTGTTTTGTCTCTTCACATTCCTTCTTTTTCTCTCATTTACATATTTAGCATTTTGACAATATTACACTTTGTGTTTTTTCATGCCTTGATTACATTTAATTTTGGCATTACATGGACTTAAATACATTTTTGACAACTTAGCGTTTTGAAGGCATTACATGACCTAGGTGCTCCTGCACCACAAGCTATGGTCTCATGGCTTTTTTTCACATCAACCTGATTTGATTCACATGAAAATCAAGTTACATTAGGCCCATATCACTGAGACACAGCCTGAACAATAGGAGGAATGGCCTATTTCAACATACTACACTCAAACCCTTAAGGGATCAATCCAGTTGAATGTAGCTTAGAGTGATTCTGCATGTTTTGGTACAAAATATGACCATTCCTAGCATAAGCATGCCTACTCGGATGTGTTGGAATAGTCCATTTGGTCACACGAGTTGTAGAACAAAAATTACACCACCTTGCAACTTTCCACTGCTTGCATTTGACACTTTTTTCATCAACTGAAAACTAGACACCACGGGAAAACCACTTTGAGATAACAAAAAATGAGGTTATTGTAGAGGGGCCCAACATGATCCCATAGGATTAGACAAGAAGTTTCTAAGTATCATGGTGTCTGAGTAACCTTATGTTGAAGTTTGTAGCTATTTTGCCCTTTGGACCCTTAAGGGATCGATTCGGTTGAACGTAGCTCAGAGTGATTCTGCGTGTTTGGGTGTGAAAGAGGACCATAAATAGTGTAAACATACCTATTTGAACACATTGGAATAGTTTGTTTGGTCACATGAATTGCAGAATGAAAATTGCACCACCTTGCAACTTTCCATTGCTTGCATTTGACACTTTTTCCATCAACTGAAAACTAGACACCACGGGAAAACCACTTTGAGATAAAAAAAATAGAGAGAGGTTATTGTAGAGGGGCCCAACACAATCTCATAGGATTAGACAAGAAATTTATAAGCCTAATGGTGTCTGAGTAGCCTCATGCTGAAGTTTGTAGCCATTTTTCCCTTTGGACCCTAAAGGGATCGATCTGGTTGAACGTAGCTCAGAGCGATTCCAAATGTTTAGGTGTGAAAAAGGACAATTCCTAGTGTAAACATGCCTATTCAGATGTGTTAGAATAGTCCATTTAGTCACATGAGTTGCAAAACAAAAATTGCACCACTTTGCAACTTTCCACTGCATCCATTTGACACTTTTTCCATCAACTAAAAACTGGACACTAGGGGAAAACCGCTCCAAGATAACAAAAAATAAGAGAGGTTATTGTAGAGGGGCCCAATGCGATCTCATAGGATCAGACGAGAAGTTTCTACGCATCACAGTGTCTGAGTAAACTCATGCTGAATTTTGTAGCCATTTTTCCCTTTAAACCCTTAAGGGATTGATTCGGTTGAACGTAGCTCAGAGTGATTCTACGTGTTTGGGTGGGAAATAGGACCATTTCTAGCATAAAAATGTCTATTCAGATGAGTTGGAACAGTTTATTTGGTCACACGAGTTGCAGAACAAAAATTGCACCACCTTGCAACTTTCCACTGCTTCTATTTGACACTTTTTCCATCAACTGAAAACTGGACACTACAAAAAAACCACTCTAAGATAAAAAAAAACTGAGAAAGGTTATTGTAGAGGGGTCCAACATGATCCCATAGGATTAGACGAGAAATTTCTAAGCATCATGATGTCTAGGTAACCTCATTATGAAGTTTGCAACCATTTTTCCCTTTGGACCCTTAAGGGTCGATCTGGTTGAACATAGCTCAGAGTGATTCCGCGTGTTTGGGTGTTAAAGAGGACCATTCTAGTGTAAAAATTCCTATTCAGATGCATTGGAATAGTCCATTTGGTCACATGAGTTGCAGAACAAAAATTGCACCACTTTGCAACTTTCCACTACTTCCATTTGACACTTTTTCCATCAACTGAAAATTGGACAGTAGGGAAAACCACTCCGAGATGACGAAAACCGAGAGAGGTTATTGTAGAGGGGCCCAACAAAATTCCATAGAATTAGATGAGAAGTTTCTAAGCATCACGGTGTCCGAGTAACCTCATGTTGAAGTTTGTAGCCATTTTTCCCTTTGGACCCTTAAGGGATCGATCCGGTTGAACATAGCTTGAAGCAATTCTGCTTGTTTGGGTGTGAATGAGGACCATTCCTAGCATAAACATTCCTATTCAGATGCGTTGGAATAGTATGTTTGGTCACACGAGTTGCAAAATGGAAATTGCACCACTTTGCAACTTTCCACTACTTCCATTTGACACCTTTTCCATCAGCTGAAAACTTGACATTACAAAAAAACCACTCTGAGATAACAAAAACCGAGAGAGGTTATTGTAGAGGGGCCCAACAAAATCCCATAGGATCAGATGAAAAGTTTCTAACCATAACAGTGTCTGAGTAACCTCATGCTGAAGTTTGTAGCTATTTTTCCCTTTGGTCCCATTAAGGGATCGATCCAGTTGAACGTAGCTCTAAGAAATTCTGCATGTTTGGGTGTGAAATAGGACCATTCCTAGCATAAATATGCCTATTCATATGCATTGGAACAGTCTGTTTGGTCAGACGAGTTGGAGAACAAAAGTTGCATGACTTTGCAACTTTTCACAAGGCAAAAAGACACCTAACCTTCAAATCTTGCTTCCAAACTTTTACCAGACCTTGGTACACTTTATTCATCTTTATTTTGATATGAAAAAAGTTAAAACACCTTCTTACAACACTGTTTAATCAGATTTCACAATTACTTGCACTAGAAGACCAAATTTGCTTGTAAGTGATAAAACACTAAATTGGGTGTAACAGGAAAACCACAATGAATCTTTATAGGAGAAATATATTTTAGGGTACCCATTTTGGCCATTAAAAACATATATCATTTTTAGATACACTTATTTTGGAATACATGCCTGCTTTCCCAACTTCTTTGCTTCTAAAGAACCCCAAATAGGCCATTTTAACAAAGAAAGTAGTCTTTAATCATCACCAAAATACCAAAAAACCTCAAACAATATTTTTCAATGTGTAAAACCTCTCAAATAAACAAGTTTCAAGATGGAAAATGCCCAACAATACACAAAATATGTAAACCCTTGATTATAGGGTGAAAATCACAAAAATCAGTGAGGGTTTCAAGTATTTCACTCTAATAAACCTCAAACACTCTGACCAACACTTGGATCATGCCTTATTACGTCTAAAAATTCTTTTAGAATCATTTCCCTAGACATGCATTCATTATTTCTTCCATACCCTGCATAAAACCTTCATTTTTGGATGAAAAACTCAGATTTTGGCTCTATAGCAGCAACTCCACTTTTGCATTCTTAACTTCCCTGCACAAAATGACTCAACCAAAACAATAAATTGATGTAGACAAGGATCATAATCTTTCAACAAACACATTTAGATTAGTCCCAAGTAATTTGCAAAACCCCAAGTATCTATCTTGACAATTATCTCCTTTCAACTAGGCCTACTCTAGTAGCCATACGAACCATGTTTTTGGGCTTTATCACTTTAGCTTCCCAAATGAATTCTCAAATAAATGAATGTTTTTGAAGGCATATCAATTGATGTAGAGCATGGTGGAGGATTAAAAACTCATACTTAAGAAATAAGAAACCAACTCAGGTTCATATATCTAATCCAGCTTCCATAAAGTCAGCACTATAGTCTTCCAATTCACTACTGAACAACTAAAAGACCAATTCATTAAAGAGAATTGTAAAAAAATCCATTGATCATCCAAATAACATTCATACTTCATCAAGAAGACAGATCCAAGATTCCACCTAAGATTCATCTGCCAAAGTTTAAAGAAACATCAAGGTATCATGCTCAAGGGCTACACGAACTAGCCCAATTTTACAAACAAACCAACCTTTAAACTTCTTGTCATAACAATATCTCCTAGATAGTCACAAATTGTTCTTCAAAGCCACAAATTCTCTAGTCAAATACTCTATACAAGTCTGCTAACCTGCTGCTCCAACAAACCCTCATTTTCCCTCCTAAAATCTAGGGTTTCGCAATATCTTCACTCAAACAGCCACAATTCACAAAACCAAAACATAAAACATGTTTCCCTATGTCTTTTTAGACCTTCCAACCCTTCCTAAACTCAATCCAAACACAAATCCATGAAAAGACAACTTGAAACCAACATTTTCACATAGAAACTTAACATTTGCTGCCTAGGCATCATAAGAATTTAGACATAAAGACTACCCCTCACCAAGAAACTTCATTCCAAACCTATTATACATGCATGCAAGTCTTCCCACTAAGTCACATGGCTTTACAGTAGGTGGGAAGACAAAAATTACATTTTTTTAATCACAAAATAGTGATAAATCTGTACACAAGCTGCTATAGATAAATAAGTATTTCTCCCTCCAAAATGAATATTGGAAGCCCTAAATGGAAGAAAATGGAAGCTAATTCACAATACTACATGAAAACATGAATGAGGAAGCCTTATAAGAATTTACGGGTCTGTACAAGTGAAGGAAACTCTAAAAATACAGTAAAATAAGGAAATACAATGAAAAATCAGAAATAAAGTGTTGAAAACTCTGAATCAAACATTAACCAAAATTTCTATATTGAATAATTAGCCTTGAATGGAATTAAAATAACAATTAAAATGTCTCTTGATCTTCCCCAATGCATATGCTTTCCTTTTGAACTTTTGTCTTTTTGTCTTCCACTAAAATTGCTAATTTTGGCTTTTCACAGTTTTTACAACTTTTGCATTTTGCAAATTTTCAATATTTCTTATGAAACTCTTTAAAGACTCCTTCCTAAGACTCAAATTACATGATAAATGGTCTGTAAAGCCCTTATTTATCACAAATAACCCTAAAACACTTAAATTACAAGGTTCGCCACATGAATCCCCTTATTGATCAACTTCTTTACATCATGACTCAATTGACCTAATACATACAAAAATGGTATTGAATCCTTATTAAATGAAATAGAATGACCTCAAACCATCTAAGAACACCCTAAATGATCAAATGAACAAATAATAGAAACCACAAGGGTTCAAGTGTTGAAAAGATGGAGTTGGTACTCCTGCTTTGGATAGTATGATTGCCAACAACATACAACGTTCACAAGGCCTTTTTGAAGGAATATCAACCTCCTCAACCGACTACAACCACTTTTCAACTTCTTTTACAAGTGTGACCCTTCAACTTCTAAGTATTTGAAAAATGACAACTTTTGGTTTGACAACATTACATTATGATATTGCTATCAGGATTCAACTGTGTAGTTTCGAGTCAAACTCATTGACCCACGTTTCATGAGTAGTGGTTCAACAAGAACCCATCTCTCATGATATTGAATGGTCCACTTAGCACTCATTGCATCTAGGTGATGCTCACAGAGGTGAAGCATTGGTCCGTCTCAGGAGGTCACCCATCCCAGTACTGCTCTAGCTCAAGCGCGCTTAACCAGGGAGTTTTCTCCAAGGTTAAGCCTGCTTAAGTTGTTACTCCATTTGCAAAACCTTCAGCAAGTGTTATGTGCAACTTTTGACATATTGATGTAAATGACTCCATACCTAAACTAGTGACCTTATGATGGCCTCATTACATCATCTTGACCCTTACATTATGGATTTACATACATTTTCACATTTAGGCCATTCAAGGCTTCATTACACCAAATTGACAACATGCTAACATGACATTGCAACCTCATATCCTATCAACCCAGATTGACTTAAAACACTTCCTAATGGTCCTTGTGACCTTATTACAACATTCTTCATGGACTACAAATCAAAATTTACCACGTGACCACCTTGTGGTCCTGATTTTCCTTGGTGATCCTACACCATAAACACCCTACTATAACCCTACTCCACCGATCTACAAGCATAATTCAATGGAGTATGCTTTATTTCTTTACTTGACTCTCAAAACCTCAAATTGAAGGTTCCAAACTGAATTTCAGAAAATGTGCTCTAACAATGGAAAAACTCAATGGATGTTCTTCTAGATGGACTCAAAAGAAACCTAAATATCTGTATTATCTTAATCTACAAAGAAAAAGGCCTAAATTTATTGTTCAGGTGGTACAAAGCTAACAAAACTGAAAGAAAAAATAGAAATTTATGAATAGGGAACTTTTATTGCAAGATTTCATTCAAATCAAAATTGAGATTTATCAAGATCATCAAATTAATGATGTTGCATTTCTCTTTTGGCTGAGATTCTCTTTGATGGCTCAAAAATCAGCATTTTCTGCAAGGAGGGACCAATCAATTTTTACTAGTTTAGTTACAGATACGCAAAGGAAAATAATGAAAAGAAATAGCTCATCCAAAATAGATGGAAGGCACTTACAGATGGGCATGGCAGTCTCTCAACTTAGTCAGCCTTGGTCATACATCTTCACTGGGAGTTCCAAGATACCTATTGCGCACAACACCTCTCATGAATATAATTTCTTGAAATTCAAGATGCTCTTATAATGTCTACATCATGGGTATGTGCAGGATCATGATGGGCCAAAAAGTGGCAATATTATGGGCATTTGTAGGGTATGTGGCTGATGACTTCTTTTTTACCCAAAATTGATGAAATGAAAAGAGTTTTTAGAGGATATTCTCAGCTTTCTAACAATATAAATTATGCTTTAATTTGAATTTAATAAATAATAATTATTTATTTTCTATTAGAATTATGACTAAAGTCCTAATCGATAGGCTGATTGAAAAACATCTATAACTTTCAGACGGTATCACATTTTTTGAATCCGAAACATGACTTAGTTAAGGTGGTTAGACATATGATTTTTTATATTTTTTAAAAGTTGTAATAAAAAAATCATAATTAATTATTTACTTGGAAAAAAATTATAAAAAAATATGCATCACATCCAGAGATGAGTCCTCTACTTATATATAAAATCTTATAAAAAAATATTATTATTTTATTATGGTTAGGGTGGTCGGCAGACACCTACTTCTTATTTTTCCCGAAATTTAAGTACTACTGCATTGAAATTTAAAATTTTCACCAAAATAGATTTTAATAAACCTAGTAGTTTAGAAACTACATTCAATTTTCTATAGATTCTATTCTTACATATTTTTGAAATAATATAGATAACTTATTCAAAATTTTATGTCAAGTTGCCTAACACTGATTTTTTTAAATTTTTTGCCACTTAAGGGCCTATTTTTTCCATGATGATCCTGCACATACCCTCATAGGTGGTCATGATAAGGTTAAATTCAAATGAATAACTTGAAATTGCCTCACCAAGCTTTGCGCACACTTTTGTAATGGCTTAAAATCATAATTGAGATTTATCAAGATCATCAAAATAAGGATGTTGCATTGCTTTTCTGCTTGAGATTCTCCTGGATGGCTCATAAATTTGCATTTTATGCAAGGGGAAACCAATCAATATTTTCCTAGTTACATACAGATAGACAAAGTAAAATAAGATGATAGCATTGGCATGAACCAAATTGACGTGGATACAAGTATAAATTAATAAGAATCGTTGTGCATATACTTACAAATGAATCCAATGAACCATCTGGGTCTGCTCTACTCTTTATTGTGTCAAGTATTGCCTCATGGTCAGACTCATAGACCTTCCACAAGGTCTTGTTCAAAGGTCTACTCCCATATTTTCTCAAACGAACATTGGATGCCATGAAAAGGTTTGAGTAATGAAGAATCTTACGATACGTGTCAAATTCCTCAAACAACCAATGCTTAACACTCTTATGTGGGTACCTTCTTAGCCACATTCCAGTAAAAACAACTGAGCTTGTAGGCTATTCAATGTTTTCTCCATCTATAATTGGGGCTTCCAATTTATTTTTTGCCTCAGCACAACGACATAAGTAAGAATCTGTACCCTTTTCATTGTATTCATTTGCAATAACTGCATAAACATGCCCTGCATTTATATGTATGGCATATCTCTTAAAATTAGTCAACATTATGAATATAGTACAAAGTAAGATAACAATATGGAATTTCAAATACTAAGCAAGTAGATATATTACCTGGTTGAACTAGATTTGATACATGGTCAAAGTTGACTGATGATTCCATCTGTGTTAGTTCCAATGCCATTAGAGGGCGATACATGTGAAGTGGGCTAAGATAACTTGTCAACCATTTATCAACCCACTCCCCTAACTCACAATCATTCTAGGCTTGCATTGTACATGAAGAACAAAAGAATGCACTCTTACGTGTATCGATACTCCATGAACATGCATTTGAGTTAAGGAAAGAGTGCAACTCACTTGATCCTGTTAGTATACAAAAATCCTCATATGGTGCAATGTTAGTATCATCCATCAACCAAAAAAATCTATGAACTGAAGATGTATCTTCATTACCTGGACCCATCAAAGCATTACACTACTCGACGATTGATCTTGCATCTTTCAACTGTGCACCATCTTTATACTTTAACTCTTCTCGTGCTAATTCTCTTTTCATGCATGCTCTTGTACCATCATGCTCCCCCTTTCCATGTTTGGCCTCACAAAATTTTAACATATGTTGAACATGTGTAGTGAGATGCATCCTACACATCTAGTAGAACATGCACACGTTCTTGAACTATGTTGCACTTTCATGCTCCCCCTTTAAATGTTCGGCCTCATAAAAGTTCCACATATGTTGAACACATGTAGTGAGATGCATCCTGCAAATCTAGTAGAACATGCGCACGTTCTTGAACTGTGCTGCACAGTTATCTGACCATATTATATGCCGACCGTATGATATTCCCCTCTGATCCAAATGAATGTAGAACATTTGGATGCAACCTTGCACGAACTCTAGAGAATGCATGTGATCATCACTAATATAAAAGTGATACTCCCTCAATACCTTCCTTTGGTCCTCTGTACTATCAGCTGCATGAATGAATGCTATGTGTACAAATATCAAAACTTGTGTGGAGTTGTAATACTGTGACTACACCTCACATTGTGGTTGTAGAGTGTATTTCTTTACAAATTCAACCACTAATACTATGCTTCCAAGTGGAAAGGTGTCCTTGCATAGCTTGAATTACGTGTCCATCCATCGGGCTCTATGGGTATTCCTTGCATACTCATACAATAGATTCTCACGAAACATGGACATAAAATGATACACTGGAATCTTCCCAACAACCAAATCACACCTTTTAGCTTGAGACCCATCTTTTGTAGCATATGCCACTATTTTATTCTTCCCAAAATCTACTAGTTTATGCCCCACCTCATCTGTGCTTTCCATATGTTGACATACTCGCATTTGTTGGAAGCCACCACAACGCTCGCATGAACCATCCAAGCATGTTCTCATGTAGAATATTTGGCCATCCTCTATTTGACATAAATTTTTTGATAAGAACTCTCTTGAAGATTTTGGTGGGGCTTCTATGCCACAATCCTAAAAACATCATTATTATGCAAATCTAAACATATAGAACGATAAACATCATAATGGTTAGCGAATTCAATATGTAGTCTACAGTAACAAGTAGTGCATGTGTGATTTATCTTGACATAAAAAGGTTTAAGCATTTAAAAGAATCTTTGAGAAATACTAATTTGAGGATAAGCATTTTGAAATTTATGAAAAAATTGGGTTTGAGTCATATCCAAAAAATGATTTGGATGTGGCTCACGGTTTCGACTACCAATTCTCCTTCTTACGACATCCCTTTGATTCAGAGATGGCCTTGTATTATTCTTCCAATAATCTTCAATTAGTGTTCTCAATGCTTCAAGAATTTTTTTATCTTTGTGTGGTAGTCTCCTCAAGAATTCCCATAATTCATTTGAATCAGTGCCCTCAATTCTTTTCCGCCTTTGAACGACTTTTGATAAAGTTTTTCTACTAATTCTCATTTGTTCACTTGTCTTTTTAATGAGGCGAGATCTCTTTGTTTGATAGCTTACCAAAGTTGATGTAATGACATGTCGTGACATTACTATCCTTTGAGTGTGAGGTCTTACCCACATTGTCATAAGCATCCATTAGATTCTTCACAATAGTGTTTTCACTTGATGCATTCGATGTTCTCAACCCAAGAGTCTTCATGATGTTTCTATACTTTAAACCCCGCATCATTTGAACAAATAGTTGACATCTTTCGGTCTCATTTAGCCTTTCAAAGAACATTTTCCAAATCTTATTTGCATATCTTCTACAAGTGCATTTTAGAATCTTACCTTCCATATGCTACAAAATATCCTCATCAATATTAATCAAAAACATTAGCTTTCTACGAAAAATTATAGGTGTTCTCTTAGGTACATACATATGAACATTAGCAATTTCATCAATATTGTATTGAGGTGGGCTAGATTGCGTACCTTCGATCGAGGGTGGAATAGAAGACATACCTTGAGGTTCACATGGGGATGATAGCATACCTTGTTCATAAACTCCGAGTGATGATGTACTCTCAACTTCAGATGTGGTGGATGGTGTCCAACCATACTCACTTGTGGTAGATGGTGTCCCTCCATATTCACTTGTGCTTAATGGTGTCCCTTCGTATTCACTTGCGGTAGAGGGTGTGTCTCCAACTATGGTATCTGCATCTCCCCTAGCACAACTCTTTCACATTTGTGCCCTTTGTGCTGCCAATTTATTTTCTCTTTTTGATGGTTGAGGTTCCTCTACAACTGGATTATTTTCATCAATCGTTCCCAATTTCTACTTTTCACAATATTCCCTCATCTATTTTTTCTCTTTATCTCTCAAGGCTTGGAGCTGATCATCTATTAGTTTTTTCCTTTTAACAGTTTGTTTCTTTGGCATGACGAATAATTTAACTTGTGCAAAAAGTGCTAAGTTGTCAAATTAACTAATTGAAAGCTTTGGAAGCATAACTCAATGAAAGCTTTGGAAGCATACACAAAGAAAGTCCATTGACAACCTAAGGTTGTAACATGACAGATTGGTGCAGAAGCACCTAGGTCATGAAATTACTTCAAAAGACTAATTTGTTCAATTTGTAATGTTCAAGTAAATATGATGAGTGAAGGTCATGAAATGATGAATTTCAATGTATTTGCACCATGAAATATGTCACTAGGTGATATTATTGAAATGTTGCTTTTTATAACAAAAGTTATCAATTATTGTAAAAATGTAAAATTGCACAAAAGCAGGAAGGTGAAGAGTCTTTTTTGTGGAAGGGAAAGGATGGGTTGATGAAGATGAAGAGGCAGTTATTTGAACTGATTTAGAAACCTTTAAAAAGCATTGTAAGCTCAAGAAAGGCAGATCTTGTATCCCAAAAATTTATAAAAATCAATAAAAAAACCTTTGCTCAGTTATTTTGGAAAGATTTTCTATTCTTGTCTTCAGGTTGCATAGTGATTCAAGAATTATAAGATTTGATTCTTGTTAGGGAAAGAGACTTCTTTCATTCTTGAAAGTTGTAGGAATTGTAATTCAAATAATCAAGGATTTGAACTTAGTTTCCTAAGTCTTGGTCTGTGGTTTCCTTAAAATTGTTTTGAGAGTCTAAAAAGTGATTCTTAGCCATTCCACCGAGGTAGGGCTAGTAGGTCATTGGAATGGATCATATTTAGTGTCTTTTCAATGTGAATATGTGTGTGGCAGGGGTAAATAGAAATAATAAGTCGGGATACTATTGCATGAACAAAATTCTAAATTTTCTCATTCAAAAAAATCATGTTTTCAAGTAGGGTTTAAGTGAAGAGAGGATGATGGATGTGTTGATTTGAGAAAAGATATCTTAAATGGTTGGGATGGTGTTTGATTGCAGGTCTAAGGAATAGAGGTGTTTGATTGTTTTTTCCTTGAAGGGGTAAGTTGAGTTGATGAGTTATTGTTGTATTGTTTGTGACAAGAACAAAGTTGAAAGTTGATTATGAAAATGTTTTTCTATATGGAGATGGTGAATTGGCTACTGATAGCCTTATAACTTGAAATGAAATAAATGGATTTTGGTTGAATGAAAAGTAGTTTTGATGAATTTGACAAAGTTTGTATAAATTGATCTTCTCCTGAATTGATTTGGGAAGGAAGTTCCCTAAAGAAATGATGTTATTGAGTGGCTTGACAATCTGATATTGCATCACAAACAAACAATTTGGTCAACATGGAATAAGAAGAAAAACAAAAATGAAAGCAAGCCATAATAGAATGAAAGAAAATGTACAAATATTTCACATACCTAAAAAAGAAAAGTTTCAAATGGAGGAGTTCTACCCAATTATGCAACCTTTGCTTCTTCCTTCCTCAAACTCCTCAAAAATTTAACTTCTTCAAAAGCTTGTTCCCCTCCAAATTTCAATTGTATATCAATTGTCATTGTAATTCAAACTTGAATTCATATTATATGCCTCTCAACGTGAAAAATATGCTATTTCATGCAAAGGTGATGGAAAGAACATTCAAAAGGTGGTGGAATCTCAAAATCATGCATGCACACTTCACTCAATCACTAAAAAGCTACTTTTTGTTGGAGCACACGCAAAACCAGGAGAATATGTAGAATGTGGGCCAACATCATGGGTATATTGTGATTTTTTTACCACTTTTAGTGCAATAAAAAATGTGCTCGCATTATCTAATCCTAAAAGGACATATCTCTACTAGTTAATAATGCGCTCGCATTATGATAAATTTGGTTTTTTGAAGCTTTAGATGGTACATTTATAGGGTAGAGGATTAAGTGTAGTAGGGAGAGAGCTAGAGGGAGTGAGAGAGAGAGAGATACCTGAGAGAGGGAGATACTTGAGAGAGAGATACCTGAGAGATGGAGATACTCTAGAGAGAGAGAGAGGAAGGGGGTGAGAGAGAGATAAAGGAGGGAAGGGCTAAGGGTAGAGGGTAGAGGGTAGAGGGTAGAGGATTTAAGGGTGAAGATTTTAATGTTTACAATTAAGGGTAGAGGGGATAGAGACAAAGGGAGTGACTAAGAGAGAGGGGGTAGGAGGGAGAGGGTTGAGAGAGGGAGAGAGACCTAATAGAGGGAGAGAGGGTAGGAGGAAGAGTGTTGAGAGAGAGAGAGAGACCTAAGAGAGGGAGAGTGAGTAGGAGGGAGAGGGGGTAGGAGGGAGAGGGTTGAGGGAGGGAGAGAGAGACCCTAGGAGGAGGGGTGGGAGGGAGGGTTGAGAGAGAGAGAGACCTAACATAGGAGGCTGTAGGAGGGAAAGGGTTGAGAGGGAGAGAGAGACCTGGGAGGGAGAGGGTGGGAGGGAGAGGGTTGAGAGAGAGAGACCTAAGAGAGGGAGAGTGAGTAGGAGGGAGAGGGTTGAGAGAGAGAGACCTAAGAGAGGGAGAGTGGGTAAGATGGAGAGGGTTGAGAGAGAGAGAGACCTAATAGAGGGAGATGGGGTAGGAGGGAGAGGATTTAGAGAGAGATACCTAAGAGAGGGAGAGGGGGTAGGAGGGAGAGGTTTGAGAGAGAGATACATAACAGAGGGGGAGGGGGTAGGAGGGAGAGGATTGAGAGAGAGACCTAACAAAGGGAGATGGATTAGGAGGGAGAGGGTTGACCATCTCTCTCCCACCCTCTCCAACCCTTTCCCACACTCTCTCACCCTCTCACACCCTCTCCCACCTTCTCCCACCCTCTCCAAACCTCTCCCACCTTCTCCCTATTAGCTCTCAAAAATGCAGGTTTGAACCACTAAAGGTTGCCAAGCTTTCAAAAAGTTTGAGGGTAATAGAAAAGGCTAAATGAATTGAACTTTCTACTCTTTAGGTGCTACCAGACCTAGGTAGGTGTACCTATATACGTGAGGAAGACTTGACTTGTGCTTATCTCTCTTGAAATGTTTTTCCCACAATGGTAGATGGGAGTTGACAAATAAAACTGGAATTTGGTATAAATTATATAACAACATTAAAATTAAAACCTAATATGTTCAGTTAACAGATGTAAAAAATGAATGAAACTAAATGATAAAAATGCAGAGACTAGTTATTGGGTATGTAGAGTCAAATTAAATCTTAAATGAATAATTTTTTTTGGCAGAAACTCAAATTGTTTGGCATATGTTTTAGTTTATAACTTGTATAAATATGCAAGACTGTGACTACCAAGTTATTCTTAATGATCCAGATGAATCTCCTTGATTATTGTGATCCATTAAAAGGATTTAATCTTTTCTTGAAAGAGATCATCAATCAAGCACAGAGATACAACAAATGTGCACTGATAAAATGAATATAAACTTGTTACATCAATTTAAATAACCAGAAAGCATCAATCTTGGAGACAACTTTAGTAATACTTTCAATGAGCGTAGTAGACAATTGACACCAGAAAAATGTCATCACATCAGAAATTCAATTGAAATCTCCATTATTTTTCAATCATGCATCATAGTCTCAAAAAAATTTGTATCCTACTATATTTTTTTTACTTTGTCTCTCCTCTTCGTTGGTGTCAAAAATGGGTTTTATATATTGGCCACATGAAAAGTCACATCCATTCACATTCACATCTAGGTAGTTATTTCATTCGAGCCTTTACAACTGTTCATCGAACTCCCGTGAAGACATTACACAGTCTTACCGATGTTCAATGTCTCACCGACGGTTATTCCTTCAATCACAAGTATATCACTGAAATTCTCATCGATTAAAACCATCGTTGTGACTTATGGAGTCGGCAGGATGTCCCACAACTCACTTCATGTCTTACCGAAACATCTCCTTAAGTTCACTTTCTGATCATCGTGACATAGCAATTTTCCTGCCGATGAATCTTCATTCGGTATGATTCACATAACTCTCGCCAAAGAAGCTAGTCTCACCGAACATATCTCCAAGTTTGAATCTTGTCGCTATGACATAGGAGTTGGCAAGAATTCACGACTTCATTCCGATGGCAATGATGGGACCCACCTTCAACAGTATCAGCAAGACCAAATAGATGCTACATGACATTTCACCGACAACTTAAGTTTGGCCAATGTAACCCTTTGTATCCCGATTGATAAGACTCTTATGTGTTCGATATGACTCTCCTCAAAAATTATTGTCTCGGTGATAAGTTCACTTTGGTTTCCGATCACTATGACCTACAATGACTCGCTATGACATATAGCGATAACGACTATGTTGCCGATAGATATCCCTTTATCTTATGTTTCGCTATGAATTTTGGAGTCGGAGAGAGGTTTCATAGAATAATTTGTGTCTTACTGAGATACACCCCATGGTATGTTTTCTAGTTGATGAAACATATTTACTTTCTTTCCGATGAAACACTTCGGTGAGACATATGAGTCGGAAAGACTACATAACCTCATCTCGAGAGTCATTTGATATAATCCCCTTATGCTTTGTCGGAAAGACTGGGTGCATTCGTTGAGACTTTATTCTGATAACCTTTAGTCTAGCCGATACATCGTTTTGTGAGCTAGTCGGTGAGACATAATACATTCGGCAAGACCTCACTCTGAATACTTTTGGTTTGGCTGAAACGTTTGCTCGGGCACCGATCAGTAAGACAATATGATTTCGCTATGACTCATCCCGATGAAATATTTCTCACTGATATGTCATTCTATCGCTGAAACAATGAACTGTGTCCTGCTGATGAGTGTTTGCATAGGAATTCTAATCGGTGTGACATCTTTGAAGTCTTGCCGATAAACCTACAACAGATGTATATTAGCAAAAAAAAACATTATGGATCGGGGAGACCATCACCATCTCTTGCCAATATGGATTATATAGTGAAATATTCATGACTCGATGGATTCTACAGGACCACATGGCAAAATATGGGCAAAATGTTATGAATAGAGGATTTTTGTGTCTATGGTAATGACTCATTTAGAAACTCATGGGTATGAACAACTTGTAAAATTCTCAGAATTT
>VDFB02117640.1:0-19533 GCA_007258455.2 Sequoia sempervirens
TGTAGGATTAGAGTGCATAGATTGGCATGGAAGATTAGGGTAGTGGGTATATGCGGATGAAGGATTTAGATAGGAGGATGTGGATGGGGGATTGGGATAGGGGTATTGAGATGGTGGACTAGGATAAGAGGATGCGGGTGTTAGATAAGAGGATGATGTAGATGAAGGGTATGATGGATATCCCTTGTCAAAGGTAGCAGAAGCAACATGATTAGGCATAGACGAAGACATAACGGGATAACTCGAGGGGGTGATTGGATTTTGGAAAGTGGGTGGAGAGATCTTACTAGTGACAATAGCATCAAGGGGATCTACGTCATATTCTTCTTGATCGACAAGACTTTCATTATCGTCGTCCACGTAATTAAGGTTTCCCTTGACTACTATTGATGGAGGATGAGGATTCATGATGGTGAAAGGATAAAGAGGATGGATAAAATATTTTGGATGGGAACGGATTAAACCTCAAATCGGGATTTTGGTCCAGCTCAGATCAGGATTGGACAAAAGCTCAGATTAGGATGATTAGATGATGTGATGGGATTAATTCTGACGATCGACACCGAATCTGCTTCGAGATGGAAGTAGATTGATTGGGTCGAAGGTGATGTGATTAGATTGGATTGGATTGGATTTGATTGGATTTGGATTGGGTTGGATTTGGATTGGGATTGGATTTGATTGGATTTGATTGGATTGGGTTGGGATTTGATTGGTTTTGGATTGGATTGGGTTGGGATTTGATTGGTTTTGGATTTGATTAGATTGGATTTGATTGGATTTGATTGGATTAGATTGGATTGGAAAGGATTGGATTAGATTGGATTGGATTTAGATTGGATTGGATTTGATTGGATTAGATTGGATTTGATTGGATTTGGATTGGATTGGGTTGGGATTTGATTGGTTTTGGATTTGATTGGATTGGATTTGATTGGATTGGACGGCGTGAGGGAGAGACCCCAAACTTGATCACGTGAGATTAATTTTAGTAACCCTAGAGCTTTGATTGATTGATAGGGTGATTACGACACCGAATCCACCCTAAGCTAGGAATGGATTGATTGGGCCGAAGATGATAACTGGCAACACCGAATTCACCTCAAGATGGAGGCAAATTGATTGGGGTTGAAGTTAAAGACCAATAATCAAGTTCAAGCGCTATAGTCAATTTAGATAATCACTTTGTAATGCAAGGTTAGGGCGGTTTGGCTATGGGCGGTGTCTAGGAGGTGTGAATGGTAAAGTTGTGATGTTTGTTAGGTGAGGGTATTGACTTGTGAATGGAAGATTAAAATGAAAAGGTAGATTAGAGGTGATCCGTGAGAATTTGGAGTGATAGAATGGGGTTTAAATGGGTGAAATGGAGGTTTTGGGAGGCTTAAAATGGTAAAATGGAGACTTAGGATAATGGGATGATAGTTGGGAATAATTAAGTGGTGATTTAGAGGCTAAATAAATCTAAATGGGGTACTTTCAGGGTGTTGACAGCAAAATCAGGGGTGTAGGCAGCGTTCTGCAGTAAATCAGGGGCACTACCACGTTTCTGCAGCAAAACAGGGGCGCTACCACGTTTCTGCAGCAAAACAGGGGCGCTACCACGTTTCTGCAGCAAAACAGGGGCGCTACCACGTTTCTGCAACAAAACAGGGGCGCTACCACGTTTCTGCAACAAAACAGGGGCGCTACCACGTTTCTGCAACAAAACAGGGGCGCTACCACGTTTCTGCAGCAAAACAGGGGCGCTACCACGTTTCTGCGGGAACAAGGCTTGGTTTTTTTATGGCAAAGGCTATGGCAAGGACGCAAAATGATGAAACAAGTCAAAAGTATCAAAAATTTGACAAAAATTTCCACAAGGAAAAACCTCAAGCAAGCACAATCCTATGATTAATATTACGGGTATGGCAAGGCAAAGTCTTAATCTAGGATGCACAAGGCTTCTAGGGAGACCTCGATACTCGTGCGTGAGAGCTGTAGTGAACCGTCCGTCCTGGCGTGGTCGGGGGAACCCGGTGAGATCTTGAAGAGCTCGGACCAACTCTTCCACGTCTATCTAGGTATCACCTAGCTTGACGCTCATGGTCTGTGGCCTTAACTGGACAGGGGTACAACTTTAGTTCTCCCCAACTTATATGCCAGCCGGTACACGTGGTTGGAATGGATCGCGGGGTGATGAAATCCCCAAGCAGGTCCCACTAAAAGAAGACACTAACTGTTTCCAAATGGATTTAGTGGTCGAATCTTATATTTGCAACAAATGATAACACTTAGTGGTCTAATCTTTATATTTGAACCCTTAGTTGTAATATATTAAGTTTACATTGTAATTCCATTGTACATATTGATCTTTATAGTTCTAATTTTAATGAATATAACTTATTCTAATATTTGTGTCCCCTTATTTTGAATATTATCTTGAACTATAACCTTGAGTCTACCAAATATATATTGGAATGCTACTCAAAATGATGATATATTTGATCATTATTGTAAATATTCAATCTTGCAACACTTAGCTATGTGAAGTACCATAGTCATATATATGCTTCTTTCAAACCCTTTGAAATATTCAATGTTGAATATAGTTATATATTATGTTTACATTGTAGCACCCTTGTGCATATTGATCTTCATAGCACTAATTTTATTGAATATATCTTATAGTACATATTGAGGAAAAATATTCCTCCTCACATTTTTCCTTTTTTTTTGCAAATGATGTGCTCCACTTGTGTATTCTTATGCTCAACATTATGTTGAGTTCTATGCTTTCTAAAACAAGAACCTCCGCCAATTGTATGCAAACACTATCTTACATGTAATGTACTTTTGCAGGGTTAGTCAACTTCCATAGACCATGGCTACAATATTAACCACAGATGCAATTAAACTTATCCATGATGGGAATGAAGGGTTCAAACCTAATGTGCAAATTTTGTCTATTTCAAACTTCGGCCATGGCCATGAATGTAAGAATTGCTACAAGGTAGAAATATCTGATGGGGCCTACAAACAAAAAGCATCTTTGCCTCAGAAGTACAATCATTGCATAGAATCTGGTGAAATTACGGTTGGATCCATAATACGAATGACAAAATATAATTGCCCCAGACCAAGCGGGTCTCGGTGAGTAAAGGAATCCAAAATTTCCCATAACAAAATCATTATTAACTTTTTAGCTTCTTCCTTGTATTAGTAATTCTTACTCTTGTCTTCCAAATGTATAGGTGGATTGTCATTGTGAACCTTGAGATTGTTTGTACAAACCAGGCTATAATCGGTCATCCTACTTCATTTTATATGGAACCAGAGCACCATATAGAAAAGGAAATGGGAAAATCTACAGAGCCACATGCAGAGCCTGATACAATTAGCGCTGCTAGAGTATCAACTCATGTGAGAAGATTATTTGGTGTGAATCCTTCTAGGAGTAGAATGGAAGCACCAGCCACAATTACGCCTATTAAAAGTTTGAATCCTTTTCAACCAAGATGGACTGTTAAAGGTCGCGTGACTGCAAAAAAGGATATCCGTAGGTACAATACCCAAAAAGGTATTGGTCAAGTTTTCACCTTTGACATCATTGACAGAGAAGGGACTGAAACACGTGTGACTTGTTTCAATGAAGTTGTTGACCTTCATTATCAAAATATTACTGTTGGGAAAACCTATACATTTTCTGGTGGTGCAGTAAAGGTTGCTAATAAGCTTTACAATAGGTTAAATAGTGGGCTAGAAATTTCCTTGTCGGTAGAGTCAAAGGTCACTCCTTGTGAAGATGACAACTCTATTCCAAAACACGTATTCTCATTTACACCTATCAATGAACTTGCAAAGAAGAGTAGCAACTCAACTACTGATGTTATTGGAGTTGTCACTTGTGTTAGCCCAAGCTCCACAGTAAGGAGAAGAGATGGGACAGAGGTCCTAAGGTGCACAATATCCTTGTTGGACACGACTGGGGCAACTATAGATATCACTCTATGGGGCACGATGGCAGAGAAGGAAGGTGGTCATCTTCAAGACAAGTATCACCTACAAGAAACAACTGTTCTTGCTATTAAAAATGGACGAGTTTGTGAGTACAATGGAAAGGTGTTGAGTACATCAAGTAATACAAATTTATTTATAGACCTTGACATACAAGAGACACAACAACTACAAACTTGGTTCAAACAAAGTGGGGCTAATATTCTATCACCTTCAACAAAGTTTAGCAGCCCATCTATGCCTGTCACTACAATAACAATCAGGGATGTTCGAGAACAAATTCCTCATAGAGTGCACCATCTCCAATGTACAATAAATGCAACATTGTTGTCCATCAAATCTGAATCATTCTGCTATCCGGCATGCCCTAATGAATTATCAGGAAAACAGTGCAAGAAAAGATTGGTGCAAACTGAAGATGGAAAGTGGTTTTGCTCAAAGTGTCACGTAGCATGTACCTCTTGTAATTATAGGTACATACTACAAATAAGGTTACAGGACCACACAGATATGCTATGGGCAGTTGCATTCGACGAAGCAGCAACATAACTCATGGGAATGTCTGCGGAAAAGCTATACTCTCTACAGTTTGAGGCTGACATAGAAAGGGGTACTCAACAGGTAATTAGAGACGTGTTGGACAAAAAATACTTGTTCACTTTGACATGTAGAAATGAAACATACAATAATGAAGAATGCTTGAAGGCAACTATCACAAAGGTTGAGCAAGTTGACTTCATTGCAGAGAGCAACATCTTACTTTCCAAGATCAAAGAAATGTGTAGTGACTCTTATAAAATTATAGTTGATCTAAGGTGCTAAGTTTACATTTCCCAACACGTCTTGTATATGAATCTTATAAAATTATAGTTGATAGTTTTGTTTAGGCAAAAGAATGTATTCAAATATCTAACCACATGTGCCATGTCTACCTACAGATAGAAATATATAAGTTGCTAGGTTTACACTTCCCAATTCATGTCATGTATATGACTCTTATAAAATTATATTTCCACTCCAAGCTTCAATACTATGTGTTTCAAATATAACTGTAAGAATAATATCTCAATAAAACAAATGTAACAATCTGTATCTATTTGCTTATGTCTATATATATGTGGAGTCTACTACTAGCATGGCAGTACTCATGAATCTACTTGCTTATATCTACTTGCTCATGTCTATATATATGTGGAGTTTACAACTATCTTAAAACTACACTTTAATAGAGATTAGTTCTATAAATTATGACTTGAATATGTCATTTTTTTATTTTATATTTTTTGTTTTAACATATGTAGATACATGAATTTTAAACATTCTTCTTTCAGCATTGTAAGCTTTAGATATGTTGTGTTAATCTCACATATAGTTGTTTGAGTATGTTTGTGCTTCTCTTATTACTAATTCAGCATTACACTCCCACTGTACAGATGGACGACCCCTCCCCCGAGACAAGTCCAGCTAGCTTGAAACAAGTAGAGATTAGAAGACAACGGACTCGAAAAAGAAATCAAGATTACTAAGCTAGGCATAAAGAAGCAATTGCCCGAAGACAGCTTAAAAAGTTGCACACCATCCATATTGACCCCCACCAAACATACAGAATGCAGAAGCAACAGAAGCAGATTGGCAACTCTTAATGACGCGCACAGACAATCAAATCACATCAAGAGAAAAAGAAGAGTTCGATAGCTCAATGCACTTGTTTGCTACCAACGATTTAGTTAGACTACACAACAGAAGAATGTTAAAATCATTGAACCGTCCAATTGCAATCAGTGTTGCGACAAGTACCAGGCATGGAATAGATAGTGCAACTGATGATGAACAGCTTGAAAAAGAAGTATTGCTTTGTAAAGGGTAACACATCATGCTCACATCCAACATATGGACACAAGCAGGCCTGGTGAATGGAGCTCTTGGCGAAGTTGTTGAAATCATTTACAGCCCTGGTTCCAAACCACCAGATGTTCCCATGTATGTTGTTACAAGGTTCAATAGCTACAGTGGACCCCCATGGAATGACCATGACCCTAAGAGCATACCAATCATACATGTTTCCTTGGGCAATAGAAGGCAAATACCGCTTACGATGGCGTGGGCTATTACCATACAAAAAGCTCAAGGACTAACATTGCAAAAGGCAACAATTGATATTGGTAAAATAGATAGGCAGGGACTAACATTTATAGCCATATCTAGAGTTAAATCTGTGATACCTTGATATTTTATGCTACTCTAAATGTGTGAATCTAACTAAGAAACATGAAAGACAAAACACCAAGGACACCTCAAGATTAGCCAAAAGAGAGTTAGAATAAGAAAGGAAATAGATAAACAAAATAGGACAATATCACCTTCCTTGTTGTTGGTTTCTCCTTGATTAGCCTTCGATTTGAATAGCTTGTGTGCTCCTTAGATGGTAGATTGAATGACTAAAATGCAAGATTCTATAGGCAAGATGACTAGCAAAGATGATTAGTTGATTGCAAATGCTTGAGGATTCAAATGGACAACATGTAGGTATGGAAGTGAAAAGTGTTGAGAATGCAAAATAACAGCATAAGGGTGCTCAAATCTAAAAGTGTTGTGAGAAGGAAAATAGGCAGCATGTGGGTGCTCAAAAATGAAGTGTTGTTGTGTAAATGCCCTTGAGGAGGGGGTATTTATAGGAGAATTTGAATTCTCTAGAGAATTCAAGGGTCAAGATTGCTCCAACAAGGCCAAGATGAAGGGCTATGGTGGGTTGAGAACCCACAAGCCCTCACATCTTGACATGTGGAGGGTGAAATGGACAAGAGGATATGAGGTGGAGTTGAGTTGTCAAAAAGGTACATGAGGTGGAAAAGGACATGCACCTTGGGGATGAGAGGATTTCCACAAAAAGGGATTTCTTGTCCCCAAGTGGGAGTGAAAGGGACTTTTGAGGAATTTTAGAATTCCTCAAAAATCTACATGGGAAAAGGAAAGGTGGTTGGGAGGATAAATGTGAATTAAAAATTCACATTCCTAGGATGATCTAGAGGATAAAAGGTGGGCTTCAAAAAGGTGGGACTTGGTCACATGTGAGATTGTGACAAGTCCAAGGTTGTCACATGTGAAGATTGTGACAAGTCCAAGGTTCTAGAAGCCTTGGAAGGATGGAATGTGAATTAAAAATTCACATATAAAGGAGGGGAATCTAGGACAAATAAAAAGGAATTAAAAATTCCTTGGAGAATGATTAGGCTTAATTAATTTATAATTAGAGGATAATTAGGGGCTAATTAGGATTAAAAGCCAACTTGCAAAAGTTGGAGGATGTGACACATCCTAATCAAGGATTAGCATGTGCACATCCTTAATGAAAAGATTAAGAAATGGATTAGGATTAGATGAAAATGACATGTGAGGAATTAAATAAATGTAATATTTATTTAATTTATTTGATGAAAAGAGGATTAAGGAGGGTAAGGTATTTAATTATTAATTAAATACCTTAGGGATTTGGCAGAATTAAAGATATTAATTAAATAATAGTAATATTATTTAATTAACTCAGATAAGAGGATGTTTAGACGAAAGGTGATAAATTTGGATAAATTAAGTGTCCAAATTTGGATGTCTACAAAATCATTAAATGATCTTTGCATTCAACCACCATTCTCTTTTGAAAGATATTCCAAAATGCAAACCAATCCATTTGCAATCATAAGGAAGCGAGAGGAGGCATGCTTACAACAACTATGTCTCTCCTAAATCAAGGTATGCAACTCTCCTCCCTATCCATTCGATATCTCTCTCCCAATTCCCATGGTGCTTAAAATTGCTTCTACAACTTGACTTCATCAACGCCTATTCTATGCACCTAACCACCCCATTCCTTTTGTTGTATAGGTCTTCAAGACAAATCGCATAGACCACATAAGCTCATCCCCAAAAAAAAATTGCACCGCTCCCACATGTTCAGAATATAATACCAAAGTGTATCAGCCTATCGGCGTAACCATTGCACCTCATTGGGGTGCAAGTTCTAGTATATAAATACATTTGTGTTGAAATCAATGGATTGGGGGCAACTAGAGGCACCAAAGGAGAGGAGAAGAAACCTAGCCAAAGACCATAGCCAACAGAAGAGCCGCTTCATGTCAGTCTTAAGGTTTACCCATACACACTTAAAACTAATATGTTGACATTTGACCACAACGATGTTCAATGGCAGCATGAACAATCAATAGCAGCACAACCATGATAAGGACGCGATGGCCGACCAGTGCAGTGAGCCAATGGGTCAAGACTGGTAGTCGATTGGGATAACATTCAAAGATAACTACTAAGTTGTGCAACCAAATCAAAATAAACTTATTGTATTTCTAGATATTGTACAAAATACTCTTAAAAAATGTGGTCTCCTCAATGTAAAAATAGGTTTATATAATCATACAGAATGTGGAAGCAAAGACTAGGTACTGAAAATGTAAATGCATTTGGCAGGTGTAATGCTCTCATAAGCTCTAAAATAGGCTATTTATGAGACTAAGAAAGAAGGACGAAGGATTAATAGTTGATCACTGAAATTCATTAAACTTGATTGAAATTTATCTAGGTTTAATTGATGTGAAATTAAAGTATAAGAATAACTTGATTGGAATGCACTCTAATATTTCACGTGCCTTGATTATACTTCCACATTTTTGCAAACAGTCCACGTGATAGTCTGTTTATTAGCTCTCGTGTCTTGTCTAGACTCCCGCAGTTGCATTTAAATAACAAAACTATCCATGTGCCAGGACTAAGTTCACTTTCTACATGCATATAGAATATGGAGGATACGGGGAAGAGGAGAGAGGATTCAGGAGCCGCATTTCCTGTAATGAGTGTATTGTGTCAAACAATTTACCCACCATATCAATGCTTCCACCTTTTGCATATATGCCTAACGTGTAGAACCACATAGGATAGCAGTAGGAGAATTAAATGGTGTAAGTTCTAGTTTGCAAGATGGGCAGTATATAGAGTTATGAATCCATTTATTCTGGTGAATTATTTTGCAGATACTTGGTGGGAAAAGTTAAGTTTGGATTATCGTCTGTAGTATTTCTTTTATTTTATGTTTCTTTAGTATAAAATTAATTATGAGCAAACGAGGAGGGTATGAAAGGTTGTTACGGGCATTTAATGAGTAGGATTGCATTGTGGTAGATGAATCTGAGTGTATAATAATGAAAAGTGAGATGGGTGCCTAGTACAGGAGTTCATGAATTGTAGGTGAACAGTATTGAAGGTGGCCTGTGAAAGAATAGATTGATTAAATTAGGGCAATGGTGGACAACCACTTACAATACTGTATAGTTTGTCCGTGCAAGGGCTTTTGGTGTGGGATGTGGGTGGGTGTCTTCCGACGCTGCATAGTTACAGTTGCCTAGTTATCTCCACTCACAAAGACAAAGTTCGAAGGAATAAAGGGAAATCTTAAAGAAAGGATGCAATGGGCCAATTTGAGATCTATTCTGCGAGAGGAGGAGGAATACAATCTGTAAATATTTTTTTTGAAATGTCATATGGTTCTCACTGAGAGAGGATCACATTTGATAACACCATATTATGCATGTTCTGATCCATTGAGACGACCAAGCACCGACATAATTGAGGAAATACATGATACCATAATGAAAATTATCAGTTTTTAATGTAATACTGTTATTTCTTTGTTCTTTGTTCATTGTTTTAGCTTATGATTGTCTAATCTCTGTAAGTAATCTTACCCGAATATCTAAGCCTCCAAGATATGATTTGGGACTTTTCTCAAGAGGAGGAATACAATCTATAAAGCAAAAATTTGAATTGTCATTTGGTTCTCACGGAGATAAGATTACTGTAAAATGAAATATCATCAAGTGACATGTAGTACAGACGTGATTTTTCTTTGGCTGTATTGGCTATGCATTTATTGTTGTCAGAAACTCATTAATTAAACTGAATATTAGAAGTGTTTTTTCTTCCTAAAATATCTCACACGTGCTATCAAAATAACAAACACACGTTGAATGAAGTAACGTGAACAGGGGAAAACACCAGTGATTGAAAACTTTGAAAATCAAACGGTTGAAATTATTTGAATCGTCTTGCATCCTTTTTGAGCAGCTTGGGCCATTGATTTAACAATTTAGTAGTGCCAATTAAAATTTTGTTCTTGGGCATGAAGCGAGGACTTTATGAAGTAGACGGGATTTTTTTTTCAACCATTAGCATTTGATAGTTGCAGACATTAAATGGTAGAAGGCAACATGTTGTGTTGGCTGCAGAGCGAGATGTTCGAGACAAGGGTAGGAGATGACAGCATATAGCAGGTCATTCATTTCGTATAAAGACTCTACTTTCTGCTGCTAAAGCTCGTTGATATCTTCTCTCTACTCCTCAATGTCATATTGTGTGCAATTAAATTCTGTCAATACCGAATGATAATCATACACTGATCAACGTATTTTTGTCATACTGCTTTAAAAATGATTGAAAATCGCAAAAAATGATAAACGACGGAAAGCATTTCAATCATCTCCCGAAAGAGGTGAACCGCTGATTTTAAAAAGCAGGTTGCTCTCTTTTAAATTGGATACGCCGATTGGATATGCCTTCGGCGTAAAAAATGAGCAGGATTTTTAAAATTAAGCAGGCGAGATTTTAAAAAATGAGTTGGATAAAGTTAGAAGATAAGACGTCACTACTGGGAGAAAGCTAACTCGTAGACAAAATGCACCTATGTATATAACATTAATCATAGCCCCTATCCCCCATCCCGCGCATGGACAAAAACACACCCATGGAAAGATGACAGACGAATGCTGACGGAGACCAACAGGGTTTCAAAAGTTTGAAAAAGGCAACAATTTTAAGTGGGATATTTGAATTTTGAAATGGTCCTGTTATCTCGTGGGTGCTTTCCAGAAACCCATTTTTCATACAAGCAAGGAGGAATATACTACGTCTACGATGGAATTGCTAGTGGTTGATTGAGAACAACAATGTAGACAGTATATGAATGGTGAAAGTGAGCCTGTGTTGCGGGTGCTCTGCCAGTGATCATCACCCACAAAACATGCCTGCACCTGGTAATCAAGGTATATATATCCATATCGTAACATTGTGATATTAATATGCATAGGTTCTAATTATGCCTGCGCCTGGGGTACCCATTCCCCTCATCAATGAGATGCCCGCCACCAGTTAATCTTGTCGATGTGCCAAAATGATGTTTCAGGGTTGGAGATAACAACCTCTCATCCAATGGCCATCTCCCAATCGTACGAGGGGAAATTCATTTATTGACTGCAGACGTCCTTATCAAACTCTGGTTTCTTCTAATTCAATTAACTACGGAAGGCTCCATAGTACAAGAATCTTGTCAATGGTCTTGGCAAGAGTAGTGCGGTCAAGGTGGCAGCCATATGTGGTTCTCTCTCCACCACTTCAAACAATCTAGGACTTATTGATGCTGGTAAATCTTATGATATTGGCTAAGGGATTGATTTCATAATGGATCTACAGTTTTTATTTTTTGTTGTTTATAATATGATACTTAATGGAATTCATTTTGTTTTTGCAACCATTGAAATTGCTAAGGAATCAATCTCAGGCATGGAGATTGAATTGGTTGACCTGAGTGGGGTTCCTCTTCTCAACCGAGATCTCATTATAGATGATGTGTACCCAGATGCAGTGGTAGCCGTTAGGAAGAAAGTCCAAGAAGCAGACTCTGTGTTGTTTTCCATGCCAGAATATGTCTATTCAGTGGCTGGTCATTATTATTTTTGATCTCCTATAACTTTATTTAATGACCCATGCCTAGTCTTTATTGAAAGTTTTGCAATAAATCTAATGAAAAAGGATCTACTAAAGTACATTTTGGTTACATGTGGATGGTGTTGTGCCCTTAGCACACACGCCCCGTTCGGAACGGGGACCCTCTTTTCTTTCACCTTGTTGGGTCTTTTGGGGCCACCTCATTTTGCATGCCCCTCTTTTTTTGATGTTCTGCATGGTCGATGTTGCTCCAAGGTTTCATCGTAAATCGACCATGCCTCCATTTTTTGGTTTTGCTGCCTTTCGGGGCTTTGCAGGTTCCCTCGGGCATTTTGGGCTCTAGGGCGGCCCTGGGCCCCTCCGGGCCCGGGCCTCCGAGATTCCCCTATCGGGCTTTCCCTTTGCATTGGCTGCCCTTTGCGGCGTTCCCCGGGCATCTTTCTGCCCCTCGGGGCCCGCCCTGCCGTCTTCCGATTGAAAATCCGATGAACTCTCCTGGGCGGCGATTGCTCCTTCGGGCCCCGGTCCCCGAAAGTCTGTCTCCGGACTTCCATCCGGGGATCGCCGTCTGCCTTCGCTCTCCACTGCGGGTTTGTTTTGACCGGCTGCCGCGGGACTTACCGGGCCCGGCCGTCCGGAGTTCCGTCCCTGGAACTCCGTGACGGTTCCGCCGTCATCCACGGTGGAACCCTGCCGGCATCCCTCCATCCGAGTCCTGGACTGACTCTCGCCGCCGCCACTTATCATCATGAGAATCTTTCCGCGGTGAACCTCCAACTGCTGTTTACCCTCCGGCCCCCGAGGCTCTGTCCGCCGTGGCCGTTTTAACTCAGAAAACCTTGCAGCGGCCGTCGCCTCCCGCCTTCCCGGTGCCTGGGTTCCGGAGCTCTCGCCGCCGCCGCCGACCTAAATTTGAATTCCACCCACTTTCGCGTGGCCGTACGTGCAATTAATACGCGCATTAATGGCGGATGGGGTATATAATGCATGGTCCGCCAATGTCATTTTCACTTTGCGAATTAGAGCGAATTGCAGAGCCGATTATCTGGATCCCATCACGATTGAAAGTGTCTCGACCATCGCCATCAACCACGCTCTGTCAATTCCCAGTGGATTTCACACCTCCCCGCTTGGCGTTTTTGAGGTAGGCTATCCTCGTTTGCCCTCCCATGTTTTTCATCATTTTGGAGATTTAAATGAATTAAACAAATGGTTAAAATGAAACAAATAAGAAGAGCACTCAATTGCGCCCCTAACCCATGTGTTAAAAAATGACAAATCTAATGGGTTTACCCTCCCCGCCGATTCGGAGCTAGCCCGTTGTGCGACCGTTCTTTGCACAGGGGGACGGGCCCCCTCGGGCCCAGTCCCGCCTTTCGCCGTCCCATTTTGGAGTATGGTTGCGTGCCAGCGGCGGTCCTCCTAGCCGGGCCTGGGTTGTCGGGCCTCCGCCCCCGGGATGCCAGTTGCATTTCGCTGCCCAAGCTACCTTGCCTCCCGGCCTCCTGCTCACGGCGCGCGCCTTGCCATAAAATTGAAACCAGGGTGTCCTCCATTTGTGTGCTCGGGCCCCGGACATTAAGGTTCCGTGGCCATTTTTCTTCCGTTGGGCCAGGCGGGGCCTCCACGGTGAGGTCGCATCTCCCGCCCGCCCTCCAGATCCTGGGCTTCCCTTGGCCGTATAAAAATCTTGTCGAACTCGGGTCATTGCAACCTGCCCTCGGCCAAGCCTGGAGTTCCGCTCCCGTGAACTCCGCGGGTTTCGCTGCCCTCCGCTGGTAGTAACCCTTGCCAGCTTACCCGCGTTTGATCCCGGGACTCTTCGGCCGCCTTCGTCAGCCTCGACATCGATGTAAACCTCACGGGCGTCGCTTTCCGCTCTCACCATCGGGCCCCGGATCCCCCGCCGCCGCCTCTGTTCAAATCAACGCAAAATTCATGAGGCGACCGTCACCCTGCGTCGCCCCGCCTCCCAGGCCCCGTGCCGCTCTTCGCCGCCGCCGGTCGAACCATTACTAAAAATATCACGGCGGCCGGCATGCTACGTCCTCCTGCCCTTCGGGCCCCGGAGGCCTGAATGCCGCCGTGCCTAAATTTCATACCACCTCATACCGACCGTTCTTTGGCCGCGCGGGTCCCGGCCCTCGGACTTCCGTGGCTGGACTTCCTCGGCCAGATTTCTGCCTAGAGTCCGTCATTGCCAACTTCCTCTGCCTGACTGCCTTCTGGCTTGAAACCTCCGATGCCTCTTAGATCGATCCAAACCAACTCAGATCCAGAATCTGACTTCGACCCATGTCCTAAATTATGCTGTTCTCCATCATAAGCCTCTCGGAACATTGAAATTTTGCCAAGAAGGGTCTCCGAGAACATTCGGTCACATTCTCCCTTCCAGACAACATTCCTGCCAGGGAAGTCCGGCCCTTCGCGCCCGGATTGCCCAAATGCCCTGAAATGAAATTGATAATTTCTAGGAGTAAGATTTATGATGTACTTGATTAATTATTTAGATAATATGCTCAAAATATGGACTAACATTAACGCTTTTGATGTTTTTTTGTGCTGACTTCACCCTTTGCTTGTAGGATATATGGAATCGGCTGCAGGGACTTCAGGGGCCTCCTCCAAAAAGGACAAGGGCAAGAAATCAGGGAGAGCCGCTCGGGGAAAAGAAGATAAAGATCAGATGAAGTTTCAGTTTCAGGGTGAGCCGCTCTAGTCAAAGGTCTCAACAGACTAGAAAGAAATCTTGGATACTGACATCGGCCAAGTGGACATAGATGAGTTCACCCAGAGGGTCAAGGTTGACCCTAAAACAAAGAATGCCAGATTAATACGTCAAAGTGGAATCACCAAAGTTGTCGGCTTCCCTCCCTCTCTGAGAGCACCCGAACTCGTAATGGCTTGCCGAAAAGCCTACCAAACGGACACCAGGACAATCGTGGACAAGGAGGGGAACATCCTCACTGACATGTCGCCGGAAGGAATCATGAAAACATTTCACATCCCCACGTTCCCACATGTGGAGGTCCCCACTTTGGAACAGTGCCAAGCAGCATGGGATGCCAGTCCGTTGGGGTGTAAGAAATCAATCAACCTTTACTGGCTTAAGGAGAAACTGGGCAGCACTGCGAAGGTTCCCCAAGAGTTGTTCCGCAGCGACTTCCACGAAGACTATCACGACCTGGTAACCATGTTAAGCAGGGTCATGGGTCTCCCGGCGGCCGCCTACTTCCAGGAGTGGATGGCATATTATATTGAGCAGATCCTGTGAGGGAATGAGGACGTAAACACCAAGACCTCATTCGACTGGGGAGACATCATCAGTAACTACTTCCATGAGCAGTTTTTAAATGTTAAGAAAAGATCCAAGTTTTACATGACCTCTTACCTCGTATACTCCCTGGCAGGCCAAAGGCAATATAGTGGGCTCTTTGTGGCACTGGATCAAGGGCACAGGCGAGGGCTCAAGCCGTATGACAAGTACCCTCAACTCCAGTACCGAAACTTCAAGAAAGAGTACTGTCGGGTCAATGACGCCTTCATAGGCCACATCATCAGATTGATCGCCGGAGACTTCGAAAGGAGGGTTTCTCACAGCGCCAGGGCACTCCTGAAGGAGTATGCCTTCCTGTATATCCAGTTCCCCAAGTTCACCTACATCTGGGCTCAGGGATTCACAGAACGGCCAAACAGGTTGCCGCGATACCCGAATGACAGGATTATTCTCCTGGAGCTTTCCCGGCAGCTCCAACACATCCAGACAGTCTTCGGTAACAAACACGTAGCAGGGATCCCCTATCCCATGACACTCAGCCAGGGCCTGTACCGACTACAAACATCTCAATGTGCCGGCAACTCTGAGAAAGAGCTCAAGGAATATAACTTTGATTGGTACACGGCTTGCCCGTGAATGGACCCACATGGTAATTTTAGGAAAGCACTGGGGCTGACATATGCCCACAAATACCATATTGAAGACTTCTGGGTGGATTGCAAAGATGACAAGGAGGTACGCATGAGGCACTACATGCGCATGACCATATAGTTCCTAAGAAGAGTGCAACTGTTCCAGGTGCCGAACCAGCTCGAGGAGGACGAGTCCACGATAATGCACCCAAGGTACCCTGCAGTTGCCAACTTGGCAATCCCCTCCATAGACTGGGATGAGCAAGAGGTCGATGACCTAGATACCATCACCCAGCCAATCATAACGCGCACTAAGGAGTGGGTCGATGGGTAGGTAGTGCAACTGAAACGACAGGGAGTGGTCCTAACATATGAGGCGCTCAAGAGCGAGCCCAGTGCCACGGAGGACGTTGCCGCCACCACATCAGCTGGTGAGACTTCCATGTCTCCCCCCATCACCAGGTCTCAAAAGAGAAAGGGAACAGAGACAACACAATTTGCAGACCCCAAGGAGCAGGCAAAGAAAGACACGGGAGGCTCATCTCCCAAAAGGCTCAAGCAAACAGTGACAACAATAGAATTGTAGCCTACATTGCTCCTCTCTGCCCCTCCTGGTGCACCGCCCGCCTCCCAGGCTATGGTCGCCTCGTCTCCGCCGGCGGTGGACATCTCTGTCCATCTCGCCCCTTCGCCCCCGACCGGGTCAGTGATTGTCATTGACTCCTCTTCCGACATGACCTCTCCCCCTTCCTCTTCTGCTGCCATGTCACCCATCACTTCCTTGCCTCTGGCAACAATAGCATCACTTGTTCCCCTTGCCACTATGCCCGAGACACTTGCAAAGCACATGCAGAGTCTTCCTCCTGAGATCTCATAGATCCTGATGGACCCCGCTCTCCAAGCAGCCCTTGTCCAAGCCCTCGCAACAGCCCAACCTTCACTACTGCCAATAGGGCCGCCAGCCATGGAAGCCACTATGCAAATCTCAGAGGAGTTGGAGAAGCAGGAAAGGGAAACCTCAAAGCCCATAGAGGAGGCCGATGATTATTACGAGCACCCCGAGTACGAACACAGGACTATCGACAAGGTGGCTTATGAGGAAGAGGAGACAGGCTCTTCTGAAAGCGGAGATGAAGAAGGTGGCACGGGTGCCAAGGAGGTTGTCCAAATATTTGATGAGGACCTTGAGGAGGAGTCGGTGCAACAGTTAAAGAGCATTGAGGAGGAGCCTGAGGAGTCACCACATGATGAAAAGGGGTAGCCGCTAGAAGAGCAGCAAATAAACGATATCACCGAGGGCGAAATCCATGCTGTCAAGGGCCCCGAGGCCAAGGCTGCGGAAGAGAAGAAAGACGAGGAGGCAGCGAAGGGAGACAGCCCCACCCAGCTATTATCTATCAGGCTACCTGTCAAACGCCTTGTGTTCTATCGCGACTCCGACGAAGAGGAGGAGGACACTACCAAACAAGGGGAGGAAGCTACCACGGAGAAAGAAGAGCCCCAAAAGGAAAAGGAGGCAGAAGTCTTGCCTATAACTGAAAAGGGTGAGGGCAGCCATGATGCACCCAAAGACAAATCTGCCATGCCCGATTGGTTGGAGAAACAGCTGGAGAAGACTACTCCTATTCTAAAGGACCTGAGGGCAAGATTGGAGGCCATCTTGGCTTGATCCCTCAGCACGACGAAGAAGGAGAAGAAGCCTAAGGTCCGATCCAAGATAACCATGGACGCTTCCAGCTCTCGAGCAGCACAAATGGCAACGCCAACTCTTGGCCAGGCCGGGGTTAGCTACAGTGTCTCCACCATCGACCTAGGGACAGCGACTAGAGAGCAGAAGGTTGAACATCTGGAAAATTCGGTGGCCACGGTGGTGCACCTGATCAAGCAAGACAAGGTCACCAAGGATGAACTCAAGGCGCAAGTTGCTGCCCTAACCGACTATATCCAGCAATGGTCTTCGGTGGATGACTTGCCCACTACCTCTACAGCTACACCGCAGTTGCTCTCCAAGAAACAAATTGATAAACTAGAGAGGAGGAACTTAGAGAAGACAACTGAGGATTGGTTCCAACAGGTCGTGAGCGTCGGAAACGTGGGAATTGGCATGGCTGTGCAGATAGCCAATAAGTTCTTGGACTTGACCCAATCCCTGGAAAGCACGAGGAGGCTCTGCACTAATTTCCCTGCGATTTACGAATCTACCTTCCCAAAGGCTGAAGCCATCCTTCAGATGCCGAAGAGCACATGGGAAAAAAAGCTAGAATTAAAGAAAGAAGATTATTGGCTGGCGGATGTGTGGCACAGAGACCTTGACAATCGAAAGGACAGGCTGGAACAGATCCTGAGCAGAGTGGATCCGGATGTTGCGTGGATCAAGGAAATCCGGGCAGAATGCGCCGAGTATCTTAAGCTGATGACGGGCTATGATATGCCCATGGTGCAAATAGATGCTGAGAAGGTAAAGTCATACTTCCAGGAGAAGATGAAGGATGGGACAGCCGGAGAAATCACCATAGAATTCCTAAGTTTTGTTGCCCGCGCCTTCGATCGATCGGAGCTTTTCAAAGACCAAGGTTCGAAGTATGACGAGGATTGGAAGTGGCTGGAAGATAACGCTAAAGAGTGGAGCTACCAAGCATTGAGATGCGAGATCCTCGAGATCGACAAGCTCCAAGCAGTCACCCTCAAGTATATAGAGCACGCAGCTTCCGAGGAGCAAGAAGACAGCCCAGCCAAAGAAGAAGATCTCCCTGAAGAGTAGTTACAGCCAAGAAAACAACAATTAGCTACAGGACGAAAGAGCAATAGTGTCATCCACTAGATGACGAAATAGGGAAGAGACAAAGAATGTTTTTAAATTGTAAATCTATTTTGGGGTAGGTGAAACCCTATTTTGTAATGAATCTTGGCTACACAATTGTAATCAATCTTGGCCATTCATTTAACTTTTGGAAAACTATAAATAAAGCACTCCCCTCATTTGCAAAAGTGACAGTTGAGTTGTTGTAAAGGAATGCTGTAGAAATTTATGAGAAATAGCATTGACTTGGTGTATTTCCTTAATTTCTCTCTTGTCATTTGATTCATTCTCCAATTTCATATGTTTAGCTTAGATCTCATGGATGTTTAGTTAGTTGTTCATGTTATTTGGATAGATTTTAGGAATGCTGTTGGATGATTGTGAAAATTCCTGCTTTGTTGATGATCCCTTAGTCCATACTTTTTGCTGTTTGCTGAAGGTAGATAGCTGTGCAAAGTTAGTTTGGACTTGATTTAAAGCTGCCCCAAACATTTATCTTTAATTCATGTATGTATGTGGTGGATGAATGATGAAATATCTACAGCCCTTAGAAGATAGCACAATTTTCATGATACTGTGAAATCCCTGGTTAAGTGGGATATTGTTTTGAGGAATTGTCCATTGTAGGAACTCCATTGTTACTATTTATAGCAAGTTTCATACTTAGGAATTTTTCTCCTCCTTCGCCCTTTTCCTTTTTTTTAGTGATTGAACAATACCAAGGTTCATTGCACATTGTAAAGCCAAATCCAAAAACTAGACGGAGTCCAAGATTGCTGTTTGAACCTACAGCTGATGCATAGCAACTTCCCATCCTAAGGATTCCATTCCAAGATCCAACTTCGTGCTTTGTGTCCACAATTTGTATTTCTGTAAGACCGCCTTGTGATTCCAGCAAATCACATCAACTACTGAGGTATCTGAGCACCGTCATGACCTGACATCTGAGAGACCTTGGGATAGTGTTCTGCAATTCGATTGTGGAGTAATGTCTTTCAAGAGAGGTAGTGCATCTACGCACTGCCTGTGTTGAGACGTGCATAAAAACA
>VDFB02117641.1:0-19493 GCA_007258455.2 Sequoia sempervirens
GCAATGGAATACTAGTCTCTAATTTAGCTAGTAAGAAGTAATTACAATTGATTATCATTAGATAGTTTATCTTTAATACCTAAAATCTCGTCTACAAGGTTTGATTATTAACAATCCAATGATGCATCTAGGGCAAAAACATAGGCACTAAGACTTTTCAATTCATGCAAACCCCCCAATGAAATCTTGTATAGTGTGCATACTTGTAAATCGATAATTCAAGTCTAGAGTTAGTTTTAGGTTTAGTTAGATCTTAGGGTGCTTCCCCTCACAATTTGAAGAATAGTTCTACAATACCTACTATTATGTTTTGTGTTGTCTCGCACGAGACAAGCTAAAACTTTAAAAAACTTGTACAAACCAAAATGGAAGCCAACCAATTAGAAGAAATGGCTGAAATAGGGAATTTGCAACATGGTACATTTGCAAACACAAGACGAAACCATCACTTTCAAACCTCATTGGTTACAAAACCATCCCATAGGTTACAAAATCATTGCTTAGTTAAAACTAGCAGTTTTGCACAAACATGGAGCACAGTGACCTACTAGATTTGCACAAAAACCTTCTTATTCCATGAAAGTGTCCTTTGAACCACCATCTTTAATCATAGAAACCTAGCTAAATCAAGCTCTTTTCTAAGAGTTTATTTTCAAATCAAAATCAAACCATTTTCTATAGGCCAACTCCAAGCAAGGCAAGAGCTTTGATTGAGTGCCCTAGGATTTTGCTGCCTTCTCAAAGATTATGGAGGCTTGGGCTTTGTTTGATGTGTAAACTCAAGAGACTACTCTTTGTGCTAAATGAGCTATCAAGGCCAATTAAGGGAATGAAACAAAGAAAATTATCCTAGGGAACTAAATCTCCTTAGGTTTTCCTTATGATCTCACAACTTGGAAAAATCTAGGATTTCATACCCTTTTGATTACTCATGTAGCCATCAAAATTGTCAAGACCTTTGTGGCTAATGTTTGCTGCTTTGTTTGATAATTTAAATACATGAATTAATAATGGAGATGACAATGCAACCAAATACATGTGTAAATTATATCTTTATTTGCTCATGAAATTATTACAAAAGAAGACCAAAGATGGTCAACCAAGGATCAGAGTCAATCCGACTAGGTCATACTACTCTCCTTGATGATACACAATGTATTTTAAGGACTTGATAGTTGCCAAGAGGAACACAACCATTAACCAACCAACGCTTGTAACTACCCACAACCGACAACCAATTAATACATAGTAGGATAACCAATATTACCAAAGCATAATAATAGACATTGTACACTGACTACACCATCCCCCCCAAAAGAAAAAGTTGTCTTCCAAATGACAAGTAAACATCAAGTAACATTAGGGAAGACGTGCCAAACTAATGAAGGTGTTGCGGATAAGGACCGGTAACCAAACTTGTAAGTGTACTTTGCAAACTTGGACATGGAGTGTACTTGGCAATTCAAATCAGTGTGATGGGGGTCTGGTAGCAATGCCCCTTGCAAGGATCTAGGGTTAGTGCCCCCAACAGGGTCAAGGAGCAGCACCCCTTGTGGGGTCCAAGGGAAACACCACAGGGCGGGATCAAGCCCCTGCTGCCAGGCTCAATTTAAGATCTTTGAAACCACACAAAACCTCATGATGCACCTCATTTTCAAGATTTTAAGAGGCAAAGACAATGTTTATGAGCTCAAAAAAGAGACATTGCACTATTTAACCTTGGCGATGATGTCCATCTTCCCTTTGTATAATATGCAATTTTAAAGTTTTCTCACTGCCTCGATCTTTTATCATGGTTTACCACCATATAATCACTGGCTATACGATGTACAATTTCCCCTTCATACCCTGTTCTCTCCTTTCGTACACCACAACCTTCTCTTTGTACATTGTAGCCTTGCTTTAGTTGTATAGTGCAATCCGCTATGTTTTTTGGTCGTCATATAGTCTAAGTCTATAGCTCTGCCTTTGTGTCCCACCATATGGTCTCTTCTTTCTTGCATACGATCCTAGCCCTCGTTGTGTCGATTCTTACCTCTACTGGCCATACTTGCTTTCTTCCACATTGTTGTGTAAAATCACTTTAGTTCTTCACTATCATCGTATGGTCTTGTTCTCAGTTGTTTACGCCGATTACAGGAAATGATCGTTTCTTCGGCCTCTCACGGAGGTCACCTGTGATTGCATTGAATGGAATTCGTGATCACTCCAGAAATGGTCAGATGCTATTACCTTTCGGGCTTTCCACATCAAGCAACATTGTATTCCTCCTCCTTCATGACCATCTTCTAGACAACTTTTTTGTTTCTTAGTACATTGTAATTTCCTCCATACGCTATTCTCCCATATACACGCTTCGCTTTCCTGTAAATCAGATGAAGGTGTGTTAGCCTCCCAGACATTCCACAGGTTGTTCTCTCTGCTGTGGCCACCCTCTCTAATGCTTCTCCTCCATCATCCCACCAATGTATGATGCTTTCTCTTGGCTGTCATACATGACCTAAGTTCCTCCCTCGCTCAGATCCTTTCTAATCATACAATGTTGTGATGATTTGGGTGTACTACAACTTTCACCCTCCTATGACACAAAATGAATCTAGTTCCTCTGCTTTGTTGTACACTACCCTTCTGCTGTACATTGCTCCCCATCTTTTGTCGTATGATTCCTATTTTCTACCCTTGCCATACCCCAATCCTCTATAATCATAGAGTCTTGAGGTTTTTGATTCCTATTCTCCTTTTTAATTTACTTCATCGGAATTATTTTAATATATCCACATTTTAATTTTTCATATTTCTTAACTTTACTATTCTCTCTCCTTGATAATTTTAAGTTTTTCTTTTTTTTCGAACTTTGATACTTTCTAGCTTCAACAATTTTTTATTTTTTGCTTTTTATTTTTTCCTTCAATAGCCAAATAACATTTTTGCCTCTTCCTTTCCACTATTTCTTTATTTTCTAAATTTCTTCCTCTTTCTCTATAATTTTTTTGTGAAGTTGATTTGTCTTGACCAGATTTGTGCATTCCAAGTTAAATATTTTGCTTTTCATACTATATGTATTGTCCGTTATTTTGCATTCTTCTACAAAGTCGGATACCTCTGTTGCTACTGTCATCTTTTCCCTACCATGGATTGCATCTCGCGCACATAAATTATCCAACTTTCCAAAATCATTTTTCATCAAATGCTCTTCACTGAGTTGTAGCTTTGAGAAAATTACAAGCCGACAAAAATACCTCATAGTCCTCCATCTGCCAGTGAAATAGGTCATTGACAAAACTTGTCTCATCCTTAGAGCAACTCTCGAGGTCAAGTACTCCCTCGTCATTAGGTTTCATGAATTTTGTTCCTTCGTCTATCTCTAATTATCCTCCGTCAGACTTTACCTCAAAGGACACCAATTCTTCTCTCACATCCTGATTTTTTAGATCAATGATGTACTTCCTCCCGCTATTCTCAATGGAGAGTGTGTTCCATTTCTAGTTGTGGTCCGCCTTAGCTACAATCAGCCATCCTCTCCCGAGCAATGCATCATACGCCTTCTTCTGCAATGGGATGACGACAAAGTTCAGTAGATTGTTGTGTGTCGATTGTCACATTCTGTGTCATGAGTGTACCTAGTGATTTGATACCATGTTGGTCAATGCCTACCAAGTGAAATGTTGGTGGCCAGAGAATTAGTTTTCCAAGACATTTCCAAGTTTCCTGCGACAGTACATTTACTCCCGAACCTCCATTGTCAATGGTGTTTGTGAGTTTCCTTCCCATGACTTCCATTTGTATGATGGTTGGCTTCCTCCCAATGTTTACCGTAACATTGGATTGGGGGCTTGTTCACCTTCCGGTAGCGATACTGCTACATCCTTGCTTGGACTTCCCTATCTAATTTGGTTGTCACCGACTATGTTAGTAGAAGATCTGTTACCTTGGTAGGTACAATTGTCTACAACATCTGTCGTAATGTTATTTTCCAACACCACCCATAATGTACTTGCTACTTCATTGGAGGTTCTCCTTTCTTTGGCCATCACCTATTCTACTTCCACTTTGGCCTCTCAAAGTCTTTCCTTCTCCATACAGGGGTCTAGATAAATTGCCTTCTTTTGTGCTCTGGTAATTGCCAAAACTTCCTCGTCCTCCACTTCCAGCATGTTGATACCTTTTTGTTTCGAGCAGTCGATGTCTTTGTGATCTCCAAGTCCACACCACTTGCACAATAATTACACTTTGTCTTGCTTGTTGTGGCAGTCTCTCACAAAGTGTCCCTATTCACTACATTGTTGACATTGTATGATAGGACATCCCTTGGGGTCATATTGTATTTGGCTTCATCCTCCTCTTTGATTTCAATAACCACCTGACAATGCATTCAGTGGAGTGAACTCCTCTCCCTGAATAAAGAGTACTTGTGTACTCCTTGTCTTCAAATTGTATGGGCATTCCTTTATTGAATGACCCATAACGGAAAATCTCACAAAACATCTTTTTAGGACAATTACCTCTTGTGTGCCCCTCAATTTTGCACTTAGTACACCATAGTTCGTTAGTTTCTTTGTTGGTTTCCTGCTCCGCCTTCAATTCTTTCAATATTCGGAGCATGTCCCTCTGAAGTTCTTGTACTGTTCTTGATTCATCGTCACTATTGTCATCCAAACTTCCATCTTCCTTTTTTTTTTTAATTGTGCGAGGACATTTTATCTTCACTTTCTATGTCCATTGCCCAATTGTAGGCTTCGGCATACAATGACAGAGGCACTACTTTCATTTTCTTCCTCAACGAAGGAATCAATCCTTTGATGAACCATCTTTTCTTTAGTCCATCGGCTGGCTGGATTTCTAATTTGACAGTAACTCCTTTAGCCTACGATTATAGGCTAATATGTTTTCATGTTTTCCCTACTTCGTGTTGTATATCTCTGCTACGATTTCGTTGTTGTCTCTCAGAAGTTTGAATTCTTCCCAGAATGCTCTTTTTAATGCATCCAATGTGGCTTTGTGCGCTACATCTAGTTTTGTATACCAATCGATCGCTATGCCTCTGAGAGTTGTTGGAAATGCTCTCAATCAATATGCTCTATCATCTTGACATTTGCTACCCAGATTATCTTGCAAGTTTTCCAATGTCGTACAAGGTCCTCCGACCCATTTTTGGTGAACTTCGAGAGTTTTTGCCACTCCACATTGGGACTTGTTGGAGGAATCAAATCTTACCTCTTTGATGCACCTTTTGTGACAATAACCTATTTGGAGAGTTTTGATTCATACATTCCAGTGCATTCCCTGCACTCTCGGACACACCGCAATCCTCTACTCGTCCCTCTTCAACGTTTGTCACCCTCAAGCTGCCTTCGAGGTCCTTTTTGTGCTCCATTTGTCTTGGTGTTTTCGGCTCCAATTTTCCAATGTCCGATTCTTCCATCAATATCCAATGTTCAAGCTAGCAAATGGTCTTTGTCAAACCATCGGGAGGGTCTCCCTCACCTTCCCCTTCAGCTGACTTTAATGGTACACAAAATTCTCTATCGGCAAGGTTGGCAGTTTCTTCCTCGCCTTCCCTTTCGCCCAACAGTAAACCTTCTTCATCACTCGACGATGCTTCTTCATCTATCGACGATAGTCTATACAGTTCTATGGCAGTGTTCTCTTCTAAACTTTCCTCTTCATCTAATGTTGATGGTACGAACGATTCTATATTTTGGTCGGCGAGACTGATATATGTTTCGTCAAGAAGTGGTAGATGTCAAGCTATCTCTACCCACTCTACCTTCACACATTCTCTTGTCCTGACAAGGCTTAATCTCTCCCAACTACGACTTCTACTTATGCTTTGGCTTCTGCTCTCGGGTGCACTCAAGCTTTCCCTCAAAAACCCTTTGCCTTCTTCAACTTCACCCCTCAGTCGTCTCCTTCGTTCTCTTTGTTCAATGGTCCTTAAAGATCGCTTGATCTCTTGATCTTGACCACGTTGTGGTCTTTGCCCGCCTTCATTGGGGTCTAAGGGCATGAAGCTCTCAATTTTTACCCAATTCCTTGAAGGTAATGGTGCCAAATGTTTGTTGCTTTGTCTAATAATTTAAGTACATGAATTAATAATGGAGATGACAATGCATACCAAATACAGGCATAAATTATATCTTTATTTGCTCATGAAATTATTACAGAAGAAGACCAGAGATGGTCAGCCAAGGATCAGAGTTGATCCGACTAGATCATACTACTCTCCTTGACGATACACAATGTATTTGAAAAACTCGACAGTTGCCAAGAGAAACACAACCATTAAACAACTAATGCTTGTAACTACCCACAACCAACAACCAATTAATACATAGTCAAATAACCAATATTTACCAAAGCATAATAATAGACATTGTACACTGACTATAGCTAAAAGCATTAATAAAGCTTGTGAAGCCAATAGGTCTTGCCTTATCTGGAATGGAAATGGCTTTCAAGATAGGTTCTCTATTAATCAATTGTCTCTAGTGGTCTCTTGTGATTAACTTTCATGATGTTCCACTAGTAAGAATTCCGTGGAATCCTGCCCTCAAGTTTTTTAGAAGAAGAATCCAAACTATTTAGGATCTTTCTTTCTAAGTCCACCTCTTCTTGGCTTTTATGGCCTCAAGCTAAAGTTGAATAAAGTTGAATAATAAGGCAAGGAATCTTTTCAGGAAATTCTTGAGGCAGCAACACAAAAATTGCCATCAATTCAAATCAGTGATGGTGCAAAGACTAGAAATGGTTTGCTGACACCCCCTTCCGTAACTACTCTCCTAGTAAAGGGTATAAATGGTTGACCCCTCATTTGCCTATGGTTTAGAAATTGAATGAGAAATGATCACTTCACTCATCTACTCATGTCTGAAGCAGGGGATTTCAAACTATTTGGAAGGCCATTGTGAACCCAAAATTGCCCATTTTGTGTGCACTTTATACTTAAGGTCTTCCCATAGGCAAGCACCTCATTCATCTAGATGTGCCATTTTTGAGACTCTTAAACATCTTTTTTGGTCTTCACCAAAGCCCAATCAGCTTGGTCATTGATTCACAACTTCTTCGAGCCATTCAAACAAAAACTCCTTTCATGGAACAATGTTCTTTAAGGGGATGGTCCCAATCTTCCAACTAAATTCACCCAAAATGGGCATACTTTCTGATTGGAGATTCTTTTTTCTATTTGGAAAGATACAAATGTTACTTTATTTGCTAATACTTCAGTTGATAAGCATTTTTCTACTTACTCCAAATCTTTGGTTATCTCCAATGTATTTGTACATATCCAAGTGCAAGCAAACAAAGTGACTTTGTAGGTGGCCTGTCTTCAACCCTCTTAGATCATTGAGGCAATCCTCCATGTACTATCATCAAGTCCCTTATTCACCATCTTATGGTCATTCCCATGCCGAGGACAAAGGTGTAGGCATAGTGATGGCTTTTGGCAGCACTCTCAATGCTGGTTGGTTGGTTTGTCTCCTCCCCCGCAGGTCAGTCATCACTCTTTCTCCACATCCTCTTAGTAGCACAATGGACTCCACCATTCAAGTAAGACAAACTCCCTCATTTGCCTCTTTCCATCTCTCCTCAACAAGAAATTCCTAACAGTTGTATCACCAAAACAAGAAGAACAGAATGATGATAATAATGCTCTTACAGGTTGGAAGCCTAAAGAGGATGGTAGAGACTTAATAGATGGGCCAAGTTCCAAATTGGATTATTGAGATTCACTCCCCCTACCGGTAGTTTTGCTTTTGTTGCCTGGTACTTTTTATTGTTTTATTGCTTTTGTTGCTTGATACTTTTTATTATGTTATAAACTTAATGACTTTTTTATTTCCTTTTTGGAGCCAACTGACATTGGTGTTTAGAAGCTGTTTCCTTTTGGGGGGCCACGTGATACTTTGACGATTCCATTCCCCTAGGTTTGGCCTGAATTGTGTGACTTGGGCACATGATGCCATTCCATCCACCTTTTTTTAATAGGCTGGCCGCTGTACATTATTTGTGAGATATTCAAAAAAATTGTTATCATGCATTTCATGTCAGAATTATGCTATATGAGAGATCAATCAAGAATTTTACCAGTGAAATTATGCCAGTCAAGAATTATATTCTGTGAGATGTCAGCAATATAAAGCTTTAGGATAAGTTTGGCCCCAAGATGGTTAAGGTTGAGTCATGTTTGTTGAACCTCAATCTCTCATACAATATAATTCCTGATCATGTTTCTGCAGGTTTTGTTATATTTGATTGACTTTTTAAGAGTGGTCAACATCCACTAGGAAGTTACCTCTATCTAGGCCAGGAAACCTGTAATAACCAAAATTTCTGCCATTAACAAGTTAAAAATAGCCTCCATGGACTTCCATTTAATATGCTATATTTTCATCTTCTGAATCAAAGCCTTGATGAAGAAAGGTGTCAAGTTGTACTAAGAGTCAAAGTCAAAAAGAGGGGTCATGCTGATAAAAATGGATGTCAATTCATCAACAAAAAAAAAGAGAAAAATTTAGTAAGATTAAAAAGGTAGCACCCTTAAGTTTGAAAATTCAATGGAATATCTAAAGGACAAAAGGAAAGGGAAGAGGATCACCTTCCCTCCAAAACCCAAGAGACTTGGTAATTAATAGTTTGCATATAAAGATGACATAGAACACATAAAAGCAAAAGCAGAACATCAACTTCTATGATTTTTATTAAACAGAAATATGTTATAAACATAGAAAATCTAAATGTGGGAAGATATAAGGTGTCTTCTGACTTTTTCACTTTATTGCTTGTAACGGTAATTCAACTAAACTTGTGATCCTGCACTTGAATTATAATATAAGAACAAGATATTTATCAACCACTTCTCCTTCAACTAATCGATAAAGTGCAATATCTCACCTTAAATCTGAGGCGCCTCGAATAACATGGTAGTTTGTCACAATATGCCCTTCCTTATCCCAAATAAATCCAGATCCAGAACCTTGAGGTACCTCTAAAACATCCAGTGTAAACACATCTTCCCTGTAGAAAATAATACCTCTTGTAAGTATATAGTTTAGATTTATCCATCTTGTCTCAATATTTAGAAACTCACAAACAAGTCCAAAACTAGAATTGATTAGGTGAGTCCCTAATAAAAAGCAGTACGTCCTAAAATGTGAACAGTTAACATAACTCAAATTCCCAAGGTAATAGATAGGTTACATAGATGAGTTTGCAGCAGAGGAGCTTGTCCTTACAGAAAATATCTAACAGTTACTAACCAGGTCAACTCTGATTAGATGTTTATGCGAGGTGAAGCTACTATTTCCTCTCATGTGCAGAGTTGTTAGAATTGAATCATTTGATCTCAGTCCATCACATTCAATGCAAATTTGTGCTAATGGTAGATACACTTAATCCTACATTAGAGGAATGGCCCAATAAAGATCACAGAACATATGCATATCCTAAAACTGTTATTTTTCTAACATTCAAGAGGTCTTCTATTTGTGCCCTGTTAAAAGTGTAGAAAGGCTTGTTTTTAAAACATTTGGATTCTTGTATTTGGAGGAAGGTATCTGCCAAGCTTGTGTTTAGCATTTTCACATTTTGACTTGAGTGTCGTGAATAATTTAAAAGAATAAAGAGGGCAGTCTTTGAATTTCATTGGTCAGATGAAATGTGCTTCACACAATAAGCATGCTAATGTCACATTTAGATGGGATTAGAAGGTACTAGTGGAAAATGACCGCTCAAGAGGACTTAAGAAAACAGCTATGCTTGTTTTCTGAGAATAAAATCTAGTTTCTTTAGGTTACATATTGTTGGTGTGCACTTTCCTGCAAAGTGGATTTGTATTTAGTCTGGCATACAATCTTTTTTTCTTGAGAATTCAATCTCGTTCTCTTGAGAAACTAACCTATTTCTGTTGGCTACATATAACATAATCAGAATTGACCCAAGTGGCAGCTCAAATTCCATGGCTAGTGTCAACATAAGACCAACCTCTACTTAATCATGGCCTGGGAAATCAACTGTGTGCCTCTTCCCAGTAGCGCAGTTCTGCCTTCCTGCTTTCACTTCACTCCTCACTCACCCTCTGTGACTTGAGGAGCAAAACTGACCATTACTTCTTCATGATGCTCCTTGATATGCAACATAAGACAAGGGGCCACACATGGAAAAAAGTAATCGTTTCATCCTACTTTTGCAGCTGCATTGCAATTATGAACATACGTATACAGAATTAAATAGCAAGATAAACAGTTATTTGACTCCTTTGAGTGAATGACATATATAGAACATTCAACAAAAATCTGTTACAGTTCCATATTTGTCTTACGATTGATCTATGAATGTGATTTATGTTTCTGATTTTGTATTTGTAATTTGCTTCTGCATATCTGAATTCCAGCAAGGATAAAAATCAACGTCCTCAAGAATTTTCCTACTGCATCAAATAAATCTAAAACAACTTCTTGGTGGTATGAATTTCTACCAGAAATTCATTTAGTATTTCTCTTATATTGCCAACCCATTTCATTAACTCTCCCATCTAAAGTATTTCTTGTGGAATGTGGCAACTACAAAATAATTTCAGTAGTGCAAGGGTGCCCTTTGCTCGGCTACAGTGCTTACTCTACATGATTTGCAGCAGCCCTCTGAGGTAGAGATCAAATGCACCTGCTATGAAGAACGACGCAGTTACTATCATTCAGAAGCACTTTAAACCAAGTGGAAATACGGCAATGTATTACGGAAATCTGGATGCTGCAACCTTGCGTAGAAACAACCTTCATACTAATCACCATCCTAAATGTTTCTAAATTCACAATCCCGCGATTCAGAACAAAGCAATCTGAAACACATTTCTTACATTCCAGTAATTTCATCTTGTGACTAAGGATAACTAAGGATAACTAAGGATAACAACGGGACTGCTAATAGATTTGCTGGTAGGTAGAATTTCTGTAGTTCTGCATATTCTCAATACACAATAGCATATGAAGAAGATTGGTACTCACTTTATTCCTGGAGTTGCGGTTCGTACCTGAATTTCCGAACCCGGTTGGTCTGCCGAACCTGAGTGCGGGTTACTTTATTGAATGCGTCTTTAGATGCGCCGGGGAGTGCATGCCGATACTATTAAAGATTCTCACAGATGCGTGCAAAGGCGTACCGAAGGGAACCCTTAGAGTGACGCGCATCCACATTACGCATACTATAGCGACCAGCCAATGGTCATGAACCAGGGGCACCATTCGATGCCAGTGCACGGGAGCTAAGTGCATTTTAGGGTTTTCGTCTTTGCCCTAATTTTTTAATAAAATGCAGGCTATCAAAGATTTGAAGCACAGTGTTTTAAAGGCGAATGAAGGCTTTTATTCGCGTTTCAAAATTCTGCCGCGCGTTTCTGGTTTCTTCGACCGCCGCTCTTGTATCATTGCATTTCCTGAAGTATTGTTTCTTTAGCGCCGCGACCAGTTGATTTGCTGCAAAGATTTCGCCTGTTTCCTGAAGTATCGTTGGTTTCTCAGGGGTGGATTTGCTGCGATTTACTGTGATTTTTTTTCCTGCTAAAATAAAAGTCAATGTATTCGCCTAAAGAACTAAATGTTACAACGCACCTCCAATCGGGCCAAAATGGGTCAATTTTAGCTTCTTCTTTTTTTAATTCATCAAGTCATTTATATTTCTAATAAAAGATTTTTTTTAATACTTAAGTATTATTTTATTTAAATTAAATTTTTATTAAAAATTTAAGATTGAATAATTTATATTTAATATTATTTTATTGAATTCTATTTTTTAATGTGAACATTTAATAAATTAAAATTTAACATTTTAAAATATTTAATTTAAATTTTATATTATTAATATTTAATGTATAAAATTTAACAAATTTAAATATTTAAATTAAATTTAATTAAATATTATATTATTGATATTTAATGTATAAAATTTAACAAATGTAAATATTTAAATTAAATTTACTATATTATTCTTTTATGTTAAATAATTTTAACTTACTATATATAAGGCAAATTTAATCCGAATTTTTAACTTGCCGAACTTCATCCGAATTTCAATGTTGCCGAACTCGAATTCGAATTCGAACCTGGTGACTTAGCCTGGGAGAACCCACAGCCCAGCACTTAAAAAGTGGGCCCAAAGTACCCATACATTTCTCTATATTTCTCTTTTTTTTTGTATATATAATACATATATATATATATATACGATACCCATCACGATACCCAAACCCTAAAAATTCCCATACCCCGTCACCAGGGTTCTCATGCGAACCGTCCCGAACCAGACATTAACTTAGCTTTATTCTTTAGATCCATAGCTTCAGCCAATTCTCACTTCCTTAAATAATTTACAGTGATAACTCGAGAATATAAATTAAGATATGGTTTCTTATACAAATTTAATCAGCTTTTTGTTCCAGTTGATCCACCAAAGTTCACACTCATTGAAGTGGCCCACTCTTCATTATATGGTGATCATTTTGTTGCATCAAAAAATTTGCAGCATTTACAGAGACATTTATATTAGCCTTATATGAGAAAGCATGTGGAAGATTGTATTGGAAGGTGTCATTATCCAGCTTATCTTAAGACTTTTAATAAAAAGTTTTGTTTGTATCAGCCACTTCCCATTTTCTTCAAGCCCTGGGAATTCATGTCCATGGACTTTATTTGTGGACTGCATGCTTATCATAGGAAGCATGATTGTATTTTTGTTGTTGTATGTCAGTTTTCTAAGATGGTTGCTCTTATTCCATGTGAAACGATATAGATACTTCAAAAGGTGCTGAGCCTGTTTTTACAGAATGGATGCTGTCACTTCGGCTAACATCTCACCATTGTTTTTAATCATGACTCCAGATTTTTGTGTCACCTTTGGAAAATTTTGTGGAATCTTTAGGATGTCAGTTGAGAATTTTTACATTCTTTTCATCCACAAACTTATGGTTAAATCAAAGTAGTTAACAGCTTCTTAGTTCATAATCTTTACATCTATTGTCACCAAAAATAAGTAGTGAGGTTTGCTGTAGGTATTAAACCCATCCTCCCCATGAGACCCTTGAATCTCTTCTCACAATTCTTGATCTAATCAACATAGGGAGCATAATAAGGCATCTGCTTTTGTTCAGCATTTGGCTAAAGTCAATTTATAGATTCATGATACATTATTGAAGACTCAAGTCAAAATACAAAGAGATCCATGATGATAGAGTTTCTCCACATTTTCACGTTGGTGAAAAAGTTTGGTTGCACCTGTAGACACGCAAAATATGCATACAGGTCAATCCAATGGTTTAATCAAATAATACCATTTCATCTCTCATAAATCATTCAACCTTTATCTTGCATCATCCATTTAATTAAATAAATCAGGACTTCATTTAATTGAAATCCAATTCATATTTCTTCTTTTCTGATTTAAATAAATCAAATATCTAAGTCAAAGAGGTCAAACTCATCCTAATCATCATCCTAGCTAATTAATCCTGATTAAATGCTAATCCTCACCACTTGCATTCTCTAGGTGCCTTTTCCAATTAAAATCAACATTTTTTCACTCAACATGGAATATTCCTAGAATTTGGGGAAATCAAAACAAGTGGACATGCCATACATCAACAAAGTCGTTTATGAGCTCTTACATGAAGCTCTTACATGTCCCCTTCAAAGGTCAAACTCGGCATTCATTGCACAAATTTGAATTCAAATTTCCCCCCTCTTGGGCACATTTCCCAAATCTTGCACATGCATCAACCACTCACCACTTGACAAGTGTCTTCCTCTCATTTGTCCAATCTTAGTCCACATCCTCCATGTTTGGCACTCTTCACATTTGAAAATATTTAAATAGAGGCTTCATCCTCAAGCAAATCCTCCACAATTTGATCTACAACTTTCATGCAAGGTTACTCTCTTGGTTTGAGAACTAATCTTGCTCTTCATCATATTGGCATTTGCATCATTTTAAGCTTTGAACAAGGATTGGGAAAGGGTCATTGACACATTTGACACCAATCCACTATGGAATAGGTAACTTGTTATTGTTTTCATAATGCTTTTTAGTCTTTTATTGTCATTTGTTGCATTTTGAAACATTCACAAGGTATTTCATAGGAGTGTTCTTGAAAGATTTGTAGGTACTAACCCTTGTTTGAAGTATTGTAAGACTCTTTGACAGAGATAGTGAAGATGCATGACAGAGCTTGTGGCGCAGCTATGGGTATGATTTTTACATCTTTCTGCATTGTTTCTTTGCCTAGAGAGATAGGACTTTAGCCATATTTCCTCAAACATTATCATTTGCTGATGTATTTTATGTTTACACATAGGGAGGAAATGTGCTTGGTACAATATTTATAATGCCTGGCAGCTAACATAGTCGTCTGCCGCTTCTTGTTGCTTCACTTTCACTGTTTGCGTATTCAGGGGATCTCATTAAGACATGACAAGGAGTTCATTCATGAAGGCGTTGCCCAGGAAAAACACGCATTAAAGGCATCACAGGCCACTAAGTTCAAAATAAGATGTTGGCGCATCCATTTGAAGTAGACAAGTCGCCATGTATTTATTCATCCATTAATTTCAAACTAGTGCACAAAAGTCAATATGCATTTAGTCTTCTTTATCGATCTTCTGAACGTGTCATTTGTTAAGAGTTATTAATATTGTTGGTTGATTAACATGGTCCAACTAAATAGTGAGTTGATACGAAAGCCTTGTTTTATATGTGAGTTCAGTTTGGATCATTTATTGCAGGTATTCATTGATGTTAGTTTATTCAACACTATAGGAATCTGGATAAACTTCTAACATGTTTTCATTCTGCAAAAGAAGGCGCGAGTTTTGCAAATGCTTGGTCACAATTGACCTTATCTCCATCAGTCCCATCGAACAATGAGAGGCGCGAATCCTGTCAAAAGATCTCTGTCATAAGCTCGCACTGTCATAACTTATAGCCTTCAAGTCGCGCCAAAGGGTATCCTTTACGTTTGCCAATAGTTATGAATGCTCTTAATTGCTGTTTTGTACGCCTGCTAAAGACATCTGCCTGAAAGTTTCTAAAGTCTTTCCAACTAAATGCAAATCCAATAAGCCTGTCATGACTAACTTTGACTAATCTGATAACGTCTATCGTGTAAATGATTATTGTCCCGAGCTCAAGAATCAGTAGCTCTAAAACCCCATATTTTTATATCTACTTTATGTGCATTGTGAATAGATTGAAGGAGAAGCTGTAGGAAGATTGGTTTTGGCTCATCGCGTTTTTTCTGCTTTGGTAGTGTTTCGTGATATTTTCCTGAAACTCTACTCATTTTGTCTCACTGGCATTATCGACAGCAAGGTACAATTTGCGCAGAATCTTGAGTGCGTACGGTGAAAGTGAAAGCTTTCAAACTTCAGACTTGCACAGGAATTTGAGGGAGGGACGTCAAAGAACTGAGTCTTAATGAATGGTCAGGACATCACCAAGCCAGTCAGCTCGGGCAGAAAGTAGCAATCAAACTCATTAAAGTCAATGTCATCATATTAATGTTAGGCGCAGGCAGAGAAGACGCGGGCCAAAGGTAATCATTTATTTTACTGATTGAAGCAGAACTCCCACCCACCAGCCGCGTTCATAATGCACACTGTGATTGGATGAAAATAATTTTGCGTTTTCAACATTCTTTGTTCATGGCGGCTGAATACAACACATATACTATTGTCTCTCTATTCGCTAATATAGTTGGGGAGTGGTAGACCATATACTCTACATATTAGATAGACAAAACCACACGGTATGATCTTGTCAAAGTTTATGCTAGATGTCACGCAAGTTTTAGTTTTTTGCACATTTCATATTTGATTACTTGTGGGGACACTTTTCTAGCTAGGCAATCCATGAAGTATATACACCGTACAAGATTCGATCCATCTCTGTCAAATCTCAGATCTCTCCACATTCTGCCAGTAGTTCACATGTCGTGCCTATGCTTATTGATTTTACACAAACATTATGTCAAATCTGTTCACACGCCTTGTCTTTTTTCTGTCCTTTGACTGCCTTTTTAAAGTATTTTTTTTAATGTGTGGACATCCTTGATGGATTTGGATCAAATCTGTGCTTTCTTTTGGCGCAGGCTGGGAAGATGCTGGTCTTGAAAGCTCTGTGATTTTGTGTTTATGCTGGAATCACGGTATTCCTTTCCTAATCACATATCGAATAACATGGAATTCTGGAATTGTGTTTATGCTGCAATCACGGTGCTTTTTACCATGTCTAAAGTTAAAATATCAAATGTGCTCAACCTGTATATGTTGAACAACAATCTTTGCGCCATGGTTTGAAAGGAAATCTTTAGATTATCATTAAAAATTAAATATTGCTATCTAAATTTTAATATGGTGTCAGTGCATTTGATTTGTTAATTGGATCTACTGGTATGCTTTCAAAATTTAATCATGATCAATATCTGATTGACTGCGCATTTGATTTGTTGAGATATGGAGGAGCTCCAATAACCGAGATTTGAGATCTCTTCGCGATTTGAGCGTGCTGGCACAATATGTTTGAAACTACATTCAGAAAATTGGCTAGCAACGTTGAAATTAAAGCTCATGAGGCAGCTGCTCGCCAAAATTGGAGAAGTGAAAGGTCAAGGCGTTCCTGGCTAAAGCACTTCTTCTGTTCCATTGCTGAGTTGTTTTCACTCACTGAAAGCATTCACTAGGTTGATAAAATCGATATAATCTACTGTCTGTTCTTATTGGCAGGTGCAATGACATGAAGTAGGGGTGTTTTATTATATCTTTTAACACTTGCGTTATTTGCAGATCGTGGTTGGTAGTATTCAAACAGCTAAGCCTTGTCATGCCAGTTAATGAGATATTTAATATTTTGTGAAGTACATTCTTGATTCTGAAGTTTAATGAATCTGGTTGTCGTGCCTTATCAGTGATCTTTTCATGTCAGAAATTTGCACCAATGTCAACCATCGTGTCCTTTCATACGTCTGCTTGTAAATCCCTTAATGATGGTGAATATTAGCACAACAAACGAAAGAATATGAGAAGAAAATTTGGTGAAGAAAAGTTGTGAGGGAGTAAAATTTATATGGGGAGTAATTTGTTAACGAGTCATAAAACCATTTAAAAAAAAAAATTGATTTGAATACATTTATAAGCTGAAAGTGAGTTTGGGAGGCAAATGCTTAACAAATGGTTTAACTAGTTAACTACTTTCTTTCTATGTTTCAAACACTTGTTTCAAAATCCATTATGTTTGAAATTGTGTTTATTTATATTAAGATTTTATTAAAATGAATCTTATTTGTCACGATTTTGTGGTATTTGCAGGATAATCAAGCATTAGAATCAAGCAAAAATGAAGGCAAGATTGGAGTTAAAGATTCAAGCATCAAAATTTGAAACCCAAAAGCATTTTTAAATGCTTTGAGCTTCCGTCACCTACTTTAATTTTCTGTTTCATGCTAACTCACCTTTGGTTTTTAAAACGAACATTTCAAAATGCTTGGAGGGTTCGTCGTATGCCGTAATTTTCTGTTTTAGGCTAACTCATATTTCATTTGGTGCTTTAAAACGAATTCATCATTGCTTTGAGGCTTAAAATGAACATGTGTTTTTCATGCTTCGTAATCTCTTATTCAAAGTAATCTCATTTAAAAAGACGTATGCGCTTCTCTCGCGCTTCACAGCGATCTTGAGAATCAAAAGTCTTTTTGATGACATTAAGTTGCATAAAAGATTGCCTCCACATTTTGATTTGGGCTTAAAATTGGACAAAATCTTGTGCGAGTGTGGATAAATTTATTGCATGTGTTCTCCCTTTGTTTCTAAATAAAGGTTGATCGAACTATGAATAAGTTTATTCGCTTTTGTTTATCCTAGAGGGCCTGCCTTGGGGAAAAAGTACTCACCCAAGGGAACGACTCAACCAATAACACTCTAAAGCCAAGAGTATTTCCAACCGAGATATAAATGTGGGTATTGAAAGAAACGCCAGTATCACGCGGTTGACTCCGACAAAATGGATCCGAAAGAGGACTCTTGCCGTATGGGTCAATCTCCACGAACGGAAAGTCCGAAATAGAACCCTTGTTTTGTAGTGACCAATTGATCCATTGAGCGAGTTTATCGAAGTGGTGCATTGGAACTTAGATTCCAAGAAGTTACTTGCCATGTCCGATCTTGATTGAAATATATGGGCTAAGACTTCATTCTTAACATACCTTTATATTTTTTCCTTGGTTGCATGTAAAATCATCTCTTATACGAAGGGTGTGAGGCAAGCCCACCAAGAAAAACCTACCAATTGAGCTAGGACGTCATATTGCTTGTGGTTTGAAAACACTGTGCATTTATCAAAAACATTTGAAAACCAACATTCAACGAATCATCAAAATTGCAAACCCTTTAGGAAAGGCAAATATCCTTGAACAAATTCACATGTTATTGCTTGCCCTTGGGATTCGTATCCTTATAGGCTTCTAAACATTTGGATTTCATCTCAATTTGCTTCTACTAAAGTCAACTTTAGGCAACCTTTTCCTTGATTTCCTCAATTTCCGCATAATGCACTTTGTGGGATGAAAGGGAATTAGGACATTGGACATTCAGTTGAAAACCTAATCAATAGTTTTTTTGTGGTAAAAAGAATCCATTAAGCAAGGATTTAATCAATTGGACCCCACATATGTGCTTGGCATCTTTTGGTCGTATGGTTTTCATGCAAACATTGATGTTTTGATTTCGAATTACTCTTAGAGAAAGGCATGTTCTTCACTATCTTGGCCTAGTAAACAAGTCCTTCCTAGGTTCATTTAGGAGCAAATCAAACACTTCATCCATCCAAACATTTACCATCTTCATCCCACAAACAACTTTAGAGCTTTGGAAACATTATTCTAGACTTGGGTACATCCTTAATTCAAATCAAAATCATTTGTTTAGTTAGGTGTGTGGGAATGCATCCTTTCTCATACATTTAATTAAATTAGAAATCATTTGAACAAGTTCATCCTAAGATAACATCTTACATCTTAGGGTTTACAAGTTCATTATTCAAATCAAACCAATCAAAATCAAACCCTAAGTCTAGCATTGATCCAAAGTTCCTAAACGTTCAAACATCCATATCATTCACCCCTTTCATCCTTCATCTCGTCATTAGTCCTAAGAACCTTAGAAGTCACTTTTGCAACAAGGTCAAAACACAAGAGGAACGTGGAATACAAACTTGATCCATACATCATGAGTAATCCAAATCAATTTAACTTTCAAAGCCTTACAACGCCGATTGATTATCAACGCTCGCACTCATACAATCCATACATGGGATCATTACCTTCTACAAATATCAATGGCACAACAAGTGTGAGTATGCCCAAATCGAAGATTGGAACATATTTCCCGATGGTGGATCCTAATCCAAACCTACAAGTTTGTCAACCAAACAATCAATGCATGAGCCTTCAAATGAACAAT